>JANHFL010120684.1:0-11426 GCA_032468155.1 Oxyrhabdium leporinum
GAACAAATCAGGTCTTCATCTATCTGACATCCCTTCATAAACTTGAAGAATGCAGTCATAGGTCCTTCAAAGTTTTCTTCTCCAAACTAAACATTTCCAATTTCTGCATTCTCTCATGCTGCTTCTAATTTTCTTTTTTTTTGGCAGTAGCAGAACTTATTTGGATTCATTACTGTAGTACTCAAAGCTTCACATCAAACCAGATAGTCCTTCCAGACCTCACCATCAAGAATGGCTGAAGCCAACATTCTATCTTGATTGGTTCTTTGTTTTGATGTTCTATAGCCCTACTCTTTTCTACTGATATCAGTGGATCCCAAGTAAGTATTTATATATATACAGTACACTATTTCTCTCCAATGCATTTGCTTACCTGCATTGATTTCAAGGATGCTTTGTCTAGGTTTTCCTTCATCTAAGGAGTACCCTTCTGGATAAATAAATACATACATTAGTATCAAATATGTACTTCTTTACAGATAATTACTTCAGCTTGTATGCTTCCCACCTTAGAAAAAGATACTTATTTCATTTGGAGTTTGTTTTGATTTACCTTCATATTCTGCTGCCCTCCTGATCTGCAATGGCAATTGGACATTTTTAGAAAAGCAAGGAAAATAAAACAGTATTATATCAAATCATGAAGCATCTGTAAAAGTATCATACCGTAAAGGTAGAAGAGACAGTCAGAAATGCTGCCAGGCACAGGAGCCGAGGTGAAGACATTTTGGAGTGGCTGTGAATGATTGAGGGCCTGGCATAAATAAGGTGTAAATTTCCGGTCTTTTTATGCAGTGTCAGAGAAAATTAAGAATTAAGCAACTACAGGCTAATATTTAATTCATCTTATTGTTTCCTAATTATACTCTTAAATTATACTCTTAAATTATAATCAATTTATAATTTAAATTTTAATTATACTCTTAAATTATAATCAATTTAAACAATTATTTTATTTATACACTCCCTGTCAACTTCTTGAATCAACAAAATGTAACTTGTCAATAGCTCAAAGGAACAATGGAGAAGACAGAATAATGTAACAAAGAGCCCATAAACCTGTCAGTCATATAGTTACTATAACAGCCAGGCTGAAACTCACAAAGGACATTCCTTTGAAAGAATGGGGAACCAGACAAACCCTTTAAGATTTGGGGCTTTAAGAACACAGAGGATGCCTACATATACACATATATATCAAAGATTTTGATGAGGCCATCTCCATCCCAGAGCTGTACAATTGTAGAAAATAAATACTTCGAAACACATTTATACAAAGATTCGCTTTCTCTATAAACACCTCTACCTGGGAATATTGAAACTGACAGAAGAGATATTTGTAGCTCAGGGTTGAACTGTGGGGACCTTGGTGTTCTCTGAACTTGGTGCTTTTTCTTGCAGACCAAGTTTCATTACCAAGTCAGGTGACATAATCAGTGCTAGGAGGGAGTACGATTTTCTCTCTTTTTATACACTACTGACTTGTTCTGTTGGTGGTGGAAATGTTTTTGGTGGTTTCTTGACTAGGCTCTTCTTTACTGTTAGATTATATTTGGTAGTTCCTTGATAAGGGTATTGTTCATTTAACAGAATAAAGGGACTTTGGAAGATACTTCGGAGGTCTTCTAGTTCAACCCCCTGCTCAAGCAGGTGACCCTATATCATTTCAGAAAAATGGTCTCCTTTTAAAAGTCTGCAGTGATGGAGGACCCACAACTTCTGAAGGCAAGATATTCCACTGGTTTGTTGTTCTCACTGCCAGGAAATTTCTCCTTAGTTCTAGGTTGCTTCTCTCCTTGGTTAGTTTCCAACCATTGCTTATTGCCTTGCCTTCTGTTGCTTTTGAAAATAGGTTGGCCCTCTCTTCTTTGTGGCAGCCCCTCAAATATTGGAACACTACAATCATGTCACCCCTAGTCCTTATTTTCAGTTGAATAGACATACCCAATTCCTGCAACCATTCTTCATGTTTTAGCCTCCAGTCCCCTAATCATCTTGGTTGCTCTTCTCTGCACTCTTTCCAGAGTCTCAATACCTTTTTTATATTGTGTGACCAAAGTTGGATGCAGTATTCCAAGTGTGATCTTATCAAGACCTTATAACTTCTTCTACTAACACTTCATGTGATCTTGATTCTATCACTCTGTTAATCTAGCCTAGGATTGCATTGGCTCTTTTTGTGGCTGCAGCACACTGCTGGCTCATATTTAAGTAATTGTCCACTAGGACTCCGATATCTCTCTTGCAGTTACTGCTATTGAGCCACGTTTCACCTAAATTATTTCATTTTGGCAATGAAATATATAAGAAGATCCACGTATATGGAACCATGGAAGTATTAATAAATGAGAAAATGGTCTGTCCAAACCTTTATACATGATCTCTGGAAACTCCTAGAGAACTGATGAAGGGCCAAATGAATGGAATAGGCAAATATCCCTATCTTTCAAAAGAGAAGGAAATAAGAAATAGAGAACTGTAAGCCATTCAATCTAATAGCTATATTTGTAGCAATTCCAGAACAGATCATAAAGGCAGCCATCTGTTATATTAAAAATAATATAACCATTACCAGAAATGAACATATCTTTCCAGATTAACTGTATCCCATATTTTGACCAGATAACTTACTTCGTAGATTGAAGGAATGTTGCAGTCATAATATACTGTATTTTATTTGACAAAGTATCCAGTGACATTCTTGATTAGCAAAGAAGCTAAATATGGGCTGGATCAAATGATCATTAAACTGTCCTGAAAGCTAGGTTTATTAATGATTCTTCACCAGATTGGAGGGGAATATTGAATTTAGTCTTAGTCTTACACTCCCAAATGTGCTTTTCAAAAGACAACTGGGCTTTCTTGGGTTTTTTCCTTGAAAACATTTCACTTTTCATCCAAGAAGCTTCTTCAGTTCAGTTCTCTGAAAAAGTTTCTTGAATGAGAAGTGAAATACTTTCAAGGGAAAAAGACCCCAAGAAAATCCAGTTGCCTTTTGAAAAACACCTTTGGGACAACCATGACCTTGATGATTGAGAATCTCCATAGACTTGCATTTTTTAACATTTTTATTAATGATACATGAGAAGGTTTATTAGTCTTCTTGATGACACAAAAGAGGTGGGATACTATTCCCTGTATCCCAGAAGACAGAAATAAGATTCAAAACAATCTTGATAGGTTAGACAATTATGATCAATTGAATAATGATTAAAGCAAATATACTGTATAAAAGCAGGAAACAGAATTCAAATGATTATAGAATGATATGGATATAGAATGGATATAGAATGGAACTTATCTGGCTTGGCAAGTATGTATAAAAAGTTATTGAGACAGTAATTAATTAAAATTGAATATGAGTCAGCCATGTGATATGGTTCTTTTATCAACAGAGCAGCTTTCCTCAAGCTTGCCAATCTTAGGATGTGTGGATTTCAAGTACCAGAATTCCCAATTAAGATTCTGGGACATGAAGTCCACACATCTTAAAGTTGACATGTTTTTTTAAAAGACTTTGCAAAGTTCTAGCTTGACTATGTTACTATGCCAAATCACAACAGCTTTCCTGGTAGCACAGGAGAAATAGAATATGGAAAAACAGAGATGGAAGAGACCTTGGAGGTATTCTAGTTCAACCCTCTGCTCAAGCAAGAGACCCTATACAATTCTGGACAAATGGTTATCCAATCTCTCCTTCATAAGCTCCAGTGAGAGAGCACCCACAAATTCTAGAGGCAAGCTGCTCCACTGGTTAATTGTTCCCACTGTCAAACAACTTCTCCTTAGTTCTAGGTTGGATCTCTCTTTGTTAAGCTTTCATCCATTACATCTTGTCTTGCCCTCAGGTACTTCAGAGAATAAGTCAATCCCTTACTCTCTGTGACAGCCTTTCAAGTATTGAAAGACTGCTATCATGTCACCTCTAGTGCTTCTCTTTATTAGATTAGAAATACCAAATTTCCACAACTGTTCATCATATAGTTTAACTTCCAGTCCCATAATCATCTTTGTTGCTGTTCTCTACAGTCTTTCTAGAGTCTCAACATCTTTTTTGTATCGTGTTGATCAAAACTGGATGCAGCGTTCCAAGTTATGTAGCAACTCATTCGATGACAGGAGATGGAGGACCCCTCAGTCACCTTCTGTATTGTGTAATTTACCTTTGATCTTAGCCATTCACATTCTTAAGAGGAAACTAAATGCAACCTGGATGCTTGTGGTTAGCATATCATGGCTTTGGATGAGAGCAAAATAACTAGTTACTATCCGCAGACTCATGGTGGATTTCTTTTATGACTCTATGTGTAAGCAATCTACCCAATAGATATCCCCTCTACCTGATCTAATCTGAGACACCAAATCAAGCTCAAGCTCAGAAGAACCATGTTGAAATGTAGGATCGGGACAAATAATGAAGATTTGGTTGAGTTTACAAAAGTAAGAAGAAAGCTGATGTTCACTCAAGGCAATTTCTCTTAAAATAAATAAAGTTTATTCTCTGTTTCATTTAGTAATGAAAAGGCAATTAAACCAATAGTCAGTGAATGCCAGAACAATGTTATGAAGTGGCAATTCTTATTTGATTGTTAACCCAGAAGTGGGTAAATATTTCTAGGTTTTGGATGAGCTGTTGGAATGGAATTGGAAAGCGCCATGCTCTAATCCAACCTCAGCTGAAATCCACTAGGTAACTTTGGCTCAGCCATTCCTTAAATTAGTGCATTTCACAAGGTTGAGGGGGAAACGGGAGAAATGAGTGTGATGGATGCCAAACTGAGTTGGGCATCATACTGTAAATTGAATACATACAATACATACATACTGTGTATGCATGGGCAATTAAGGAAATACAAGGTAATATGTCATGCAATCATTTATTTTCATAGTGAAAAAAAAGCAAGCTTGTGTGAAACCTGTTACCATCATAAATAATACTCCACCCGACCAAAAAAAAAGGCAGGCAAAGGGGCAAAGTTCTAAAAACAATCAGTCCTTTATGGCTAACCGTAAGATGCTTGGATTTCTTAGCTGGTGAGGTTGTCATTGATCTAGTGGTTAAGGCATCAGGCTAGGCTGTTACCTGGTCTTATCCCCAATGAGGATTTTTGACAAGGCATTGCCTCCTATAAACTGGTGCTTGGTACCCTCCCACCCCCGTCCCCTCCAGGTAATCCTTTCATTCATTTACGTCAAACATAGAAAGCTGTCAATCCAGCCTCTAATGTATGGCTTAGAACTTATCTGCTTCCCATGAATACTCTGCTGTACCAAGAGTAACTGACAGCACCCAAGACCAGAATCTTCAGCTACGTGTTCTGCCTGCTCCTAGTTTCTATCCTTGATACACCACTTTCCCTTCCTTTTTTTATATACATGGGAATGTCTATGGAAGCCACTATGGTGGCCTTCAGGTGTTAGAAAAACCCTGCTGATGTATAAACCTGTTCAATTTCTATCTATTCTGCAACAATCGGCAACAACCTTTATAGTTAAAGCATCCATCACACTTTTTCTTTCTTTCTTTTTCTCTGCGGAGACATACCCATCTCTGATGATCACAGAATCCATTAATTTTGTTGTGCTCCTTTTGACAAGCATACTATATTTCTGGAGAGAACTGCAACCCCCCTTTATATATAAATATTTTTCAGTACAAGGTAATAATTTGATCTGGGAACATCTGGAATTAAAACAGTACTATGCTGGTGAACAAGTGATTCTGTCCTTCATTTAGTATTTTATATAGAGGTGAATCTTGAAAGGTGATAAAGAAAAATAGTGTTTTGATTTTGACATCTATTTGAGAATTGCATTTATAGGAATGTAGTTACAGATTTTTTCAATTTAAGGCC
Organism: Oxyrhabdium leporinum; assembly: GCA_032468155.1. Taxonomy (NCBI): domain Eukaryota; kingdom Metazoa; phylum Chordata; class Lepidosauria; order Squamata; family Cyclocoridae; genus Oxyrhabdium; species Oxyrhabdium leporinum. The sequence goes on from JANHFL010120684.1 coordinate 5,856, forward strand.
AAATGTTATTCCCCCCCCCACACCCTGGGAAAGTCTGTATACTTTGTGTACCTGTTTTTCTAACAGTGCTGCACTTAAAAAGAAGGTTCATTATGATGTTTTATTAAAAGGATAAAAAGATAGCGAAACATAAAATAAAAAAATAAACATACTAAAGAATTCTGTTGGACAGTTATTTTTATCATCGATCTAGCAATAAAAATAAGGTGTCAAACAATTTATGCTTGACAATACAAATAGATCCAATCACAACTGAGAAAATTGTGATTGGTACTTTTAATGTTAATAGACCAAAGCTTTATTTTTCGTATTTTTTATTATTTTGCTTACATAAAGTTTAGCAGATACATTCTGCTTTTATTTTAATCAATTCTCCAAATATGCCAAAGCATGAGATAATAAAGACAATTTCTAAATGCTTACAGTTAAGTTGTGCTTAATTGCTACAATTTATTACTTTCTTAAATAATTGTTTCCTGAATGGTTACTGACTTTAAAGCATTCCCAACATGCAGAAATCCAGCTTACTCTCCGCATTTTAAGGTGCCCTATATACTAAAAATATAGAATATGCTATTGAAGTAATCTTAAGGTAATATCCCTAATTTTAATTTTTTGAAACCCTAATCTAGCACCTTGTTAAAGCACAATATTGCAACTATCTGCATCTTTCTCATGTTTATCTTCAGACAACTTGTTAACAATGAACACACATTAACTGTTTTTTTTTATATACATTAAAGTGTAAGAGAAAGAATTTTCATCTGCATTTAGTGCAACCTTGTTTCACACTTTGGCTACTGCGGCAGCATCTTCCCAATTAAAACATGGCCAAAACCACAAATAAAATAAAAATAATGAATATTAATATTCCTCTTAATGTTAATAAAAATATTAAGAGAACATTACAGAAAAGGTATACATAGTGTGGTCATAAAGCACAAACCTTTATTAAATTAGAGGAAAGCTTAAAAATATGAATATATTATATAAAAGTGTACAAAATTAGTTTATCAGGCAAAATGCATATAAAAATAGTATTTTTCATGCATGTTTTAAAAAATTTCTTAAACTGAGATGGCGACTAACTCAGTGCTGTCAAACTCCTGGCCCGCAGGCTGGATGTGTCCTGGCCATGCCCATCCCCAATTTAGCGAAGGGGAAAAAAGTCTCATAAGTCACGTGACACCGCCATGGCGACATGAGTTTGACACCCCTGATCTAGTTCAAAATAAGAAAAATAGTAAATGAAATAGATGAGTTGCAATGACTACAAAGTTAAGGTAGCTGAGACCCTCTTGTATACCTTATCTGTAATATACCATTCTTCTCATTGTTTTCTTGAAGGAAGTTGCACACCGTCCTTTCCGTGAGTCTTGTGCTCCACACGTTTCTTTGGAGAGAAGGGTTTACTTTTCAAAAGTTCTTCCTTCTTAAGCTCCCAAGCTTCATCCTTCTCATCCAGTTGGATTCCCTTTAATTTTGCCGTCTGGCAATATGCCCTGTATTCCATTTCAGCTCTAGATCAAAATGAAAGAGGAAACGGTTATGGATAAGCTGCTACCAATGGCAGATCACGACTTGAAAGGGATTCTTTCCATTTGGAAAGCTGGGGGATATTGCATCTACGTTGACCATAAGCCCCCTCTTGACCTCAGTTCTAAAATTAATTAAATGCAAAACAGCTTTCTCAAAGCCTAGAGGACACTAATGCAACAAAATATGTGAAAATTCCCTAAATACACATGGATGTATTAGCATTATGGCAGTTCAGCTCTACAGACAAATATCGTTCTAACACCAATGAAGGCAACTTCACTGGATGCTTATTTAGGCAAAGAGAAAGCAGGAGGCAATTCACTTTTATAAAGATTTGCTACTACAATTACTATCCTCAGTCCAACTGGATTATATTTTACTTCATTGAACAGAGTTGTGGATTTTAAGCCATGCAGAGTTCCTTGTAGAACAGAGGATGTGGAGAGAGCAGACAGGAGGGTGTCAAACATGAGGAAGACGGGTTTTGGGGCGAGGGGGAGAAAATGACATAAAAAGGCATATAGGTACTCCTCCACTTCCAACTGTTCGTTTAGTGACTGCTCCAAGTTACGATGGCACTGAGAAAATTTTCCTCTCTGACTCTGACTGCAGTAAGCCCCTTTGCTCCATCACAAACTAGCATTAGGAAAGTTACCGGGTCACCTGTCTTAATTTTTTTTGCCAATATCGTGCTTACGTTTCTAACAATTTGACGCAGGCTTTGTGCCCATAGATTTCTGCAATTCTTCTTGGGACATCTCCATAGAGATCTGGGGCATCCATCGGTGCGTGCAAGGAATGCAGTGTTCTCAACACGCCCAGTTGCCCTGATTCTGCAGCAAAGTGAACTGGAGTCCAGCCTGCCTCAGTTCGCAAAACCAGGCGAGCACCGTGTTCCACAAGCAGCTTTACTATCTTTGAGTGGCCTGTTGAAAATCCAAACAGGAGATTAGAGCAACAAGGACAATGACAAAACTTTCCCATTAACACAAGTAGCTCTTTTAGACCAGCCTCTGGAATCCCTTGTTTTGGGAAGTGTTTTTGTTTTGTTTTTTAATTCTGAGAATTGGGTCTTCTTGTGACTTCTTCAAACTATTAATTGGAGAACTTTTTCACATTCTGCATTGGCTGAAATTTTCCTGAATTACCTGGGTGGATATCAGGTACTCCGTTTTTTAAAAATGTCTATTCATACAAATACATGGGTTAACATTACATGTCACTAGGCATTACTTTGTAACCACAACTTATTGGAGATTCATGGTTCATATATTCTAATTTATATACTTATAAAATATAACTTAACACAAAGTTAAATGAACACAAAAAACAATACTCACCAAAGTTAAATGAACACAAAGCAACCATTATAAAAAACATTAAAAACATTCTATAGAAAAACACACTCCTTTTCTCTAGTAATACAGCTTTGTATTTGCGCAATGCTGGAAAAATGAAGAAACACCACGAGATGAAGAAATAATTAAGAAGACACTAGAGTGTGCAGAAATGGATAGACTGACATTAAAAATGAAACAGAAAGAAGCTACAGAATATTATAAAACATGGAATCTATTTTATCAGTGATTGGAAAAAAGAGGTGGAGGCAAAGGCAAAAAAATACTGGACAAAAATACACACTTGGATAGAAAAAATGCTAAAAGAACACATAGTCTTAAAAGTGGAAATATTTCTGTTGGGTGTCTTACCAGAAAAATATAATAAAGGGAATATGTACTTAATATTACATGTATTAACAGTGGCTAGAATTGCATTTGTGCAACACTGGAAGAGCATAGAGATCCCTACAGAATCAATGGTTAACGAGCAGAAACAGATGTTAGATTTTAAGAAATACAAGAGAATGACTAATTTTGTAAAAATGTTTTACTAAATGGATAAGTAAGCACTACGATTATTATATGTTTATTATCAATGTTATGATGAGACATTGTTACTATATATTAGTACTAATGTTATGAATGCTATTGTTATGAGGATGATTATTGTTCAAATTAACTATACCCAGACGATACACTGTTTATACAGACATTGAAATTTTTGCTTCCCATATGTAGTAAAAATAATAAGAAAAAATAAGAAAAGGAAAAAAGGGTGGAGATTAAGAATGTAATACGTATTGTTAAGCAAATTAAATACCAAAAAAATAATAAAAATAAATAAAAACATTAAAAAATAATCTGCAGGAAAATACACCTGTTTCCCTATGTATAAAGTTGGCCCCCACCCCTCTCCTGAAAGGATGAAATATTCTAGGAAATATTAAAAAGGCAGAATATTATACCTCCCTGGATGAGAAAAGGAGATACATGCTCTTGAAAAGCTGCCCTCACCTTTGTTAACAGCCCCAGAAAGACTGGGCCATCCTATCCACAAGACAAAAGGCTGGGCCAGCTTATCTACAACACAAAAGACCTTCACCCTCAGGACATAATAGGATTAGCCCTCCACCCATCTCACCACATGGCACCTGGCAAGATTGCATCACCCAGCAAGATTCAACCAGGCCTGGGACTCAAGACAACCTACAAAGTTACCCCTGCATGGCCCCATGGGAGTCTGACAACCAATCAGAGTGTATTTCTTTCACAGGAGCAGGGGGGGGGCGTGTTTATGGCCCAAGAGAGGGTATAGATATATATCTCTTTCCACTCCGTATTGTCTGCTACCCAGAATCACACATGCTTGGTGGTTCTGCTTCACTATTAAACCATCCTTCCAAGCAGCCTCCATGTTTCCAGTGTCTTTTTTCCACTCGGAGCTGAACCCAGATGGACATTTCTTCCAACACCTATTAATACAGCTCCTTTCAAGGCACTATACCCACATCCCAGGATCTCTGGGGGGTTTTGTCCTTCTGGAGGGCTTGCATTCCCTCTTGAAATCTTTATACTTATTGGTTTCATGAAAACACAATGGAGGTATTATTTACTAATAAATATCTAAGTTATTTTTGATGGATATTTTCTTCTTGTGAATTTAAATAGGTGTCTAAAATATGTAGATTCTTAGTAGGGGAACACGTGTAAGGAGATAGCATAGCGACATTCCCTATTAGCTACCTTCCCTCCAAAATCTGTATTTTTAATATCTGGCTAATGCTTTGGAGCACAGGATCCCCATCCAGCCACTTCTTCTATGCAGGTTCTGCTATTGACCTTGTTCTCTCATACCCAAATATAGGATGGCAGTCTCTGCATTTCTCGCTGCTGGGGGAAGAAGCGCTTGTAAGGTACACAACAGCACCTCATTTTAACCCCAGGGAAAATTCAAGAAAGGTCAGTGGTGAAAATGGTTGTGAAAAGGAAGATAGCTCCGGGATTCCTGCTCTCATTCTTCTGCCTCGTGCAACATTGGATTGCATGTGCAATCGTCCCCGTCAAATCGGTTTTTTACTGACGCAGAGCAAAAAGCAAAGCTCCTGACCGTCTCGACCTCTGCTTTTGCCGAACTTCTACCTCGCTTTTGATTTCTGTTACACCGGAGAAATATATATTTGCTAACCGATCTGAGCGGCTTGAGTGCTTGCTCAGATTAGGACGTGGAGAAAGGCTGGGAATATGCCAGCTGCAACCCGAATGCTGTAACTGGTCTCCACGGACACTCGCATTACCTCGGGCACAGCGCCTGTTCCCCCAGTTTCCTCCTGGCGCATGCGCCCCCCCCCCCGGGGGGGGGGCGATTGCTTACCTTTTGCTGCAGCCCAGTGGAGGGGTGTCCGGTCGCTCCAGTCCTCATCTTTGCAATTTGGGTCCGCGAGCTTCTTCTGGAGGATTTCTTCCGCTAATTCGTATTTACCCAAAGCCACCGCTTCGTGCAGCTCCGTCATGCTGCCTTTGGCCAAGCTCTTGAACCCGTAGCTATGGCTTCAGCAAAACCTCTCACAGACCAGTTTTTGTCTTCACGAGAGGCGTGTCGGATGTGGCGAATAAATGATTCGTTTCTGCGGCGGCCACCGCCGCCATCCACCCCAAGGGCTGCTAAGGCAACATAAACAAAGAGCCATTCCCC
>JANHFL010120713.1:0-11425 GCA_032468155.1 Oxyrhabdium leporinum
CACCACCAAAGTAAAAGGGCTCATCTCTCTGGGTCCCGGTCACTCTGCACACTGCAGCCAGGTGGTGGTGGGGTGGTGGTGGATCATAAAGGGACAGGCTGCGGTGGCTGCCTTCCAAGCAGCGCCGCTGTGTAGGGAGGCAGAAAAGTTCGGATTTGGCATCTCCTCCTTCTCAGCCTCAAACATACACACAGAGCAAACACGCACACATTTCACGGTGCTGGGAGTGGGACCTCCTGTGAGGAGACAGCACGTGGGCAAGTCCCTCTGGCACCATGAAATGTGTGCGTGTTTGCTCTGTGTGCATGTTTGAAGCCAAGAAGGAGGAGACGCCAAGTCTGAACTTTTCTGCCTTCCTTCATGCAGAGTGACCAGGACCCAGAGAAACTGTTTCATATTTAATATGTGAGTGCAGCAAAATCATGCAAACTAATTACAAAGCTAGATATGTTGCTAAGTTAATCCACTGGTCATTATGTAAAAAATATGACTTACCTGTATCCAAAAAGTTATGGGAAGATAAAGTGGGAAAAGTTGTCGAAAATGAGAAGGTGAAGATCTTGTGGGACTTTTGAATACAGATGGATCGTCATTTGGAACACAACACACCAGATATCACATTTCTCAAAAACTGAAGTGTACAATTTATTGATATCGCTGTACCAGGAGACGCCAGAGTCAAAGAAAAAGAACATGAAAAAAATCATGTTCATGAAAAAAATCATGAAATATCGCAAGCTGGCCATCAAAACTATGCAATTATGGATGAAACATGTAACAGTGATACCCATTGTTATCGAGGCACTAGGTACTATGTCCAAGAATTTTACAAGAAATTGCAGCTGAAAATTTGGAGGAATATTGAGCAGTGATTAGTTTATTACATTATCACAAAATGTTTCAACAGGGGAAAACAAATGCAGTCTATAAAGAAATATTATTGATGTTTCAATGTATTCAGGAAGATATAATAAGGAATCATAGGGAGATGATGGAATTGATGCAGGATACAGGTGTGAGATTAGAAAAACCCCAGCAAATGACAATAAAAAATGAACAAAAAATTCAGAAAATAGAGGAGCAATCAGAAGGAGCTGAGGAAAGAACAGAGGAGATAAATCTAAAAATGGTACAAGCAGACAAAGATATGGAAGAGATAGCAATAATTTTTAACACGGAACAGACAGATTATTCCTGACGAGTTCAAAATATAAAAAAAAGAATAAAGAGAAGGATTTCCTAAAAATTATGGGGGATCTGCGGATGGGTGCTCCAGAGATTCAACAGCAAGAGATAGATGCTGTGGCAGATGAAATATTTAGATTAAATGAAAGGAGTTACAAGATACTAGAGGAGAAGCATGAAAGATTCACCAAAAAGTTAATAAGAGTTGAAATTCTAAAAAGAACAAGAAATGATGGATAGCCATAGAATATTTTTTTAAATGGTGATTATTTTTTTAAGTGTTATAAAAAAGAAGTAGAAAGCAGAACTTGGGAAAATAGTATTATATATACTGAAATTTAACATATTATAATTACTATGTATACATAAATGTTAGAAGTTAAAAGATTATGACTATGTATATTTAAATGGCACTATCATTATTAGAATTGTATGTAAAGTATATTGGCCCAGACAATACACTGTTCACTAAGCACTTTTGGATAAAGAAAAAATTATAAATAACATTATATATATATAAATAAAAGAAATTGTAGCTTCCTACAATAACACCAGTGGAACTGCAAAAAACTGCACTACTTGGAACATCGTACATTTTAAGAATTAATATCTAGGATGCTGGCAGCAACCTGTATCAATCATCAGCGCCAGTCAGTGATATTTCTGATACATTTTTAAATGTTCATTTGACTGAGTTTCATGTTTAATGAATAAAATATAATAATAACAATAACAACAATAGCAATAATAACAATAATAACAATAACAATAAAATAATAATGTTTGTTAGTGGTGCCATCAAAAGTACAAACAACTGGGTGAAGTTGAAATCAAATGGCAAATCATTGTAACCTCTGTTTTGTACTTTAAATGGCGCCAGTAACAAGCATTTTGAACAAAACAGACTGTGGCTATGAATTGGCAGAAAAGGGGTTGAAAATTTCCCATTTGCTCTACAGGGATGTTTTAAAACTGTTTTCAAAAACAAAAGCTGAATTATGCTCACTGCTGAAAAGGCACAGAAGTTTAGCAGAAATATTGAAATGCAATTTGGTATTGGCAAATGTGCAACAATTAATAGAGGAAATATCATAAAGGCAATTAAACCTGGGCAGTGCCTGTAATACAATACTCAGCTGGAATAATTGGTTGGAATCAGCTAGAACTTGATAACTTGGATTGAAAGACAAGAAAAGTGATATTGATCGATTGTACTTGCTTAGATCTCAGGGTGGCAGGAGACTCTTAAAGGTGAAACAAACTGTGGAAGAGGGGGGAAATGGCTTAAGTGACTAAATAAATAAAGCAAAAGAGCCTCTCCTGAAGGAGGTGAACAAGCAAAACCTATTGAAAACAACAAGATTGAAAGCAGAATATCGAAAAGAAACCAATTGAGCATCAGGTTTATAACTGGAAAAAGAAGCCTTTGCACAGTCAACACCTGAAGGACATTGAAAGAAAGGCAGCTACAAAGCTAACATGGATCTGGTTGAGATGAGGGGTGCTGAAGAAAGAAACTGAAGGCTTCATTTTGGCTGCCCAAGAACAAGCCCAGCAGACCAATTCCATGAAGGCAAAAATTCAACATGTCAGTAACAACAGCAAATGCTGCTTATGCAACGAGAAAGATGAAACAGTGGATCACCTTATTAGTGACGGCAGCAAAATCTCAAACTGATTATCTACAATGTCATGATCGATTTGCCAAAATCATACACTGGAAGCTTTGCCAGAAGTTTGGGTTTGAAAAATTCTTGAAAATGAACAGATCAAGATCTTGTGGGACTTTTGAATCCAAACAGACAGACATCTGGCCCACAACACACCTGACATCACTATTGTGGAAAAGAAAAAAGTCTGCTTAATTGATATTGCAATATCCAATGATGAACGAATTGAGGAGAAACAGCTAGAAAAAAATAATGATTTGCAAATTGAAGTTGAGCGATTATGGAGGAAGAAATCAATGGTTGTACCAGTGGTGGGATTCAGCCAGTTCTCACCGGTTCAGAAGAACCGGTGGCTAACTTTCTGAGCAGTTCGGCAAACCGGCTGTTGGAAGAAATCTCCTTCCAACGGCCTTTTGTTTTTCCCACCTTACGGGGTTAATCCTGTCAGGAAGGCAGGAAGGAGGTGTTCTGGTGTGCCTCTGCATGTTGTTTCTAGCCTAATCCTGCTTATCTTTATTGCCCTGCTTAAGTGTTTTCAGAAACTGCCTCTGCGGTTAAGCCTTGTTACATTGTAACAGCCATTAATGGTTCTTGGCAGTACACCCAGATTTTCTATAGCCCTAGCAGCTTATCTGGAGTTTTTTTTCCTTTGCTGGTACTTTTATTCCGGGGCTTTACATTCTTAAAGGGGAAGGGTTATTTTAAGCTTTTTACACTGCTTTAGTGGTTCCTGTCGCTGTCCTTTTGGTGTGTACTTCCAACATGGCTGAATCTCCTCCCAAGTGGCAACATGGCTGAAGCCTTGCCTCTTCCATCCCCGACTAAGGGTGGGAGGGGGCAATCCCACAACTTCTTGAGGCAAGTTGTTTCACTGATTAATTGTTCTAACTGTCAGGAAATTTATCCTAAGTTCTAAGTTGCTTCTCTCCTTGATTAGTTTCCACCCATTGCTTCTTGTCCTACCCTCAGGTACTTTGGAGAATAGCTTGACTCCCTCTTTTTTGTGGCAGCCTCTGCTAAAGGGTTTCACTTTATGAGGAAGAGTTGGCTGCTGATAGTTATCATTATATTTTAACTATTTTAATTCCTCCAGGTGCTCTGGCACCCAACCTGATTTGTAACTCTGGGTTGCAGGTATTGCTGATGAAAAGGAAAGTATTCAGACAGACTGGTTTAGGTTTCCATGATGGCTGTGACTCATTGATCTTCAGTGTGTATTCCCCCATTTTTAATCTAATGATTGGTATTTAGAGCAGCTTTTTGCAAGCAAAGCTTTTTGTATTTTTCTACAGGTAATCCTTGACTTACAACAGTTCATTTAGTGACAATGGCACTGAAAAAAGTGACTTATGACCATTTTTCAAACTTATGACCATTGCAACATTCCCACGGTCATGTGATAAAAATTCAGATGGTTAACAACTGTCTCACATTTATGATGGTTGTAGTCTCCCAGGGTCATGTGATCCCTTTTGCAACCTTCTAACAAGCAAAGTCAATGGGGAGGCCAGATTCACTTAACAGCCATGTTACTAACTTAACAAATGTGGCAAGAAAAGTCATGAAATGGTGTAAAATTCACTTAATAAATTTCTCACTTAGCAACATAAATTTTGGGCTCAATTGTGATTGTAAGTCAAGGAGAGGCAAGGCCGGGTATGACAAGGACTGGCTGGGAGGGGAGGGGTGAGATGGAGCCAGGTGTGGCAAGGAGAGCCTGGGTGAGGCAAGGTGCCCCTTGACATGAGTGATGCTGATTGGCCACACCAACCCAGTGACATGACCACCCAGCCATGCCTACCCAGCTGACCATTAGGGCAGATAACTGGTTGTTAAATTATTTAAATCCCACCACTGGAGCACACATACTGGTAGTAGTATGTGTTACTAGTAGTATGTGAATGTTCTAATATTTTATTCACAAAATAATTGTGAATCAACTTATAAAAAATTGCCACTACATCTTATCTATTCCAGGTAATGTCCAGTTTTTTGGGGGTGGGGGTGGGGGTTTGAAATGAAACAGCATTCAACCAGCCAGTCAACTTTTAAAGATAAAAAGCAAAGTGAAACGAAAGCTACAAAAAGTGAAATTAAAACCCATGCATGCTTAAGAAAACAAACTGTTGAGAAGAAAGATAGATTACTGTGACTTTCTCACCACTCCCAGCGAGAACTGGAATCTTCAAGACTCCCCTTTCCTGGTGGATCCATGGCCATCAAAAAGCTGTCTTGGGTCATTCCTAAGTGCTCCCATTCAAAACCAGAGAGAAGCACTGCCAAAGAATCAGCTTTGGCAGCAAAATCAGCAGATCATTGATAGGAAAAAAAAGTTCCTTATGTTCAGCAGCCATCTTGGGAAGCTATCAGCATTCTTTACATTTGTGTTTACACAAAATGAAATAAAGTAGGCCAATCTATCAAAAACAGTACCAGAAAAGACAGATTAGGAATGCACGTCAAAATAGGCAAGGAGAAAAGAGAAAACTTATCTATTCTAAATGCGTTCAAATTACCAGGTCCAGATGGATTTACATCCTAGGATTTTCAAGGAGCTGGGAAATGTGATCTCAAAACCACTGAATCTTATCTTTCAAAGATCCTGGTGGACTCAGGAACTACCAGACACACGGAAAAGAGCTGACATGGTTCCCATCTTCCAAAAAAGAAAAAAAAATGGATCCAAGAAACTACAGATTTATCAGCCTAACATCAACACATGGGAAGATTCTGGAAAAGATAATCAAGTAATAAATCTGTGAACACCTAGAGGCAAACAAAGTTATAACCAGAAGCCAACATGGGTTTGTCAAAAACAGATCATGCCAGACAAATCTTAGTGCATTATTTACAAAGTGACAAAATTATTGGACCAATGAAATGATTTGGACATAATTTACTTGGACTTCAGTAAGGCATTTGATAAAGTAGACCAGAACTTACTTCTTGATAATATAAAAAAAATGTGAATTAGACAGCATCACCAGGAGATGGATTTTGGTGGATCAGGTCACACCTGTCAGCTCCTTCAGAATCCTTGGTTAAGACAACAAGATAGAAACCAGGAGACCATTTGTTCTAGTCCCACCTTAGGCTGAAAGCCACCTGTGCGATCTTGGGATAATCACCCTTTCTCAACCATAGGACGGAGGCAATGGCAAACCACTTTAGCAATCTTGCCAAGAAAAGTGCAAGGACTTATCCAGGTAGTTGGCAGGAGTAAAAATTGACTTGAAGGGACAAAAAAAAGGAATCTCTCTTGCTTAAAGGAATCTCTCATTTAAAAATTACAAAGAAAATATTTCATTTTAGATCTGCAGAAGCAACTTTGTATTGCTACAAATAGAGGATTATAGAATTTATTGAGCACATAAATAGAATATAATAAATACAGACACTGTGAAGTTTAAATATACACTTTTTTCTTTTGTTTAATTGTGGCCAATTTTTGGAGATCCCCTTGCCCTAAAAGATCCCCCCTTTTATGGAGATCTTCTTGATAAACCTGAAGATAAGTCTAATTACTCTAGCCCAGGGGTGTCAAACTCAAGGCCCATGGGCCAGATCCATCCCACAAAATGGTTAGATCTGGCCCACAGGGCCACCCCAGAAACAACGAAAGATTGGCCCACTGACTGGGCGGTGATCTGCAGCCTGATGGTGGCCATTCAGACCAGACCATGGCCAGCCTTAGATCTGCAGTTGTAAATTTGGAAGAATATCTGCAATCATGGCAAGGTAACTTAATGATCTGGAGTATTATGTAGGAGAAGTCAGTCATATATTACCTTTTTTTACCTTTATGGAGTAATTAGTATCCTGATGCTTTTCATTTCCTTTTATTTTAAACATTTCTAAAATCATTCATATAGAAAGTATAAAAAGATTATAGTCAGGGATGCCTGTACTATTGGCCCTCTTTCCATTTCCTGCATGCATCCTTTTCTCTTTACAGATCTTCATTAAAATTGGTGTATCTGCACTGATCTATTATTTTCTCCATTTTCTTTTTCTCTCCAAAAAAGATTGCAAATTTGCCTTCAGTATCATTTTAAGAAACTCTTGAGCATTTTCCCCCATCAGCTTCTTTAGCACCTTCAAAATTATCTTCTGATTTTATTCAAATTTAGTTAATTCAAAATTTATGGAATTTTAATTTTAAAATAAATTAAAACTCAATGAGTTTTAATTTATTTTAAAATTAAGAATTCCAGAAGTACACAGTCACTTTCCTACAATGTTCCTGTCAAATTCACATCCTCAACTTGATCACTATCTAGTCAAAGATCCTTCTGTCTTCTTTATTTTGAAAGAAAAAAATCTGAAAGCATGAGAACTCAGACACATATAGAATGCTTGACAGAATTTGCCTCCAACAGAGGTTGAAAAAGTTGAAGCCCCCCCCCCCAACTGTTACTTTAAGCTTGCAACACAGAACATAGAATCATAGGGCTGAAAGAGACCTCAGAAGTCTTCAAGTCCAACTCTCTGCTCAACGCAGGAAACATTATACCATCCTGGTCAAATAGTTGTCCAGTCTAGTTTGGAAAACCTCCAATGATGGAGCACCCACAACTTTGGGAGGCAAGCTGTTCCAGTGATTAATTATTCTTGCTGTCAGAAAATTTCTCTTTAATTCCAGGTTGGCTCTCACTTTAAAAAAGCTTCTTCTACTGCCCTTTGGTACTTTAGACAATCCACTCTTCTCTATAATAGCCCCTCAAGTACCGGATGTCAGCCATCATATCCCCTTTTTGAATGATCTGTGGTTTGATTTTGGAAGGTATCATCCACATATGCAGTTTGGTTTTGAAAGGCATCACCTCCACCTTCTTTTGGAGAAATCAATAATATTGCTACTTTCGTTGGTTCTTCCAAATATTTTCACTCAGATGCTTTCTATAGCTGTGCAAAGACCCCTAGCAACCCCCGCCCCAAATTTTATTCAGGTAGAGTTTTGACGCTTAAAATAGTGCAGCTCCTAGTTGAACCATAGTTCAACTATAGAACTATAGTTGAACTCCGAAGCTATCTGCATGCACAAAAGCTGGGAGGGAGGGGCTGCAATCTGTTTAGGGTTGAAGAAACCACTATTCTGAAATTCACCTTTCAAATGGACAGTGAGTTATGCCTTCTAAATCACCTTCAACGACTATTAACCTTTTTAAAGTCAACTTAGCTACAGCCTGCTATACCTTTTTGAAAATTTGTGCCATTTTAGAGATTTCTTTTTGTCTCAAAGAACAAGGAAAAAGACTGCTAAGGCAAGCCAAACAAGGAAGTATAGTGAGAAAAAAAAACTGACAGAGAAAGATAATGATTTTAGTTTACTATTGCAGTAACTGGTAGCTTGATCTTCTTAGCTGTGGGTGGCTAAAATCTTCTGATTCTAATTAAAAGAGGAAGCCAAGATGATGGAGCAAAGTATTAGAGAGATATTTGAAAGGTCTCCAAATCAAATACCCCAATTTGTTGACCAGTTGTTCTCTGATGAAAAAAAAATCTTCTCAAATTATTTCTGAGATGTAAACATGTGCAGAATGTTACGAAACTGCCAAGGCAACTTCACAAGTAGCTGAAACGTAGAGGAGTTTATCACAGTTTTGGAAGAGCTTGATATTAGCTTTCATTTCTATGGTTCAAATATAAGCCTCTGAACACAACTAAAAGACTGTCGAGGAAATTTGGGACTTTTTCTTTATGGACATTAGCAAGGTCGAGGATCTCATGATAAAAAGAAAGGCCTGTAAGTCTTTGATAAAACTTCCAGAGAAGAAAAAGATTTTACTCTATGAAGACAAGCTGGAAGGAATGACTTAAATTTAATGAGTTAACTGGAATTAGCATGGATTTTCCTGCTTGATATATGCAACTGAAAGAAAGGTTTAACCCAAAATTTGAAACTGTTTTTTTTACATAGATATAATGCTTAAGTAATTCTTAAAGTAGGCAAAAGATATTGAAATGCATTAAAAGAAAGTTTAAAAAATGTTGTACCAGTTTAAAGAAAAACTCTGTGTTAAAAAAAAGGATGTCTATAAAAGAAAAAAATATTTTATAAGGGCAATTTGGAGGGAGGGATCTAAACATAATGCTGAAGTTTAAAGCTTATATGTTAAGAAGTCTAAGAAAATAGTGTTTTTTTAAAAAAAAAGTTTAGTACTTTGAAGGGGAAAAAAGGATAAAAAAAGACTTTTTTTTCTTTTTTTTTCCAGTAGGGTCAAATAATTTGAAAAAAATGCAATGGATTTTGTAAATAAAAATGGTGACAATTTACAAGGATTACTAGGTGCAAATAGAAATACATATTATTTCCATAGCAAGGAAGGTAAAACAGGAATGGTTAAATTGATTATTTTATTCAAAGAGGAAAATATGTTTTTATTTGGATATCATTTCTGGAATTTGTGCTTGTGAAGAAATAAATATGAAACTGGTTTTGTTGATTAGAAAGATTTGGTGTTATAGGAATGGGTAATTTATATTAATGTGTAAAAGCAAAAAGTTGAGGTTGGAGTGTGTTTATCTTGCACTGTGCTAAGAAGAGTTGGAAATCAATGCCCCTTGTCTTTCTTTCCCTCTTTCCCCTTGTATCTCAATCCCCCCCCTTTCCCGGTTCCCTTTCCTTTCCTTAATTTCCTATTTTTTCTTCTCTTCTTTGTATTTTATACAATAAATAAAACCTTAATAAAAAAGTGCAACTCCTCCTCCCTTTCCATTGCTTATGGTTCTTTTTAAACAAACAATATCTCTGTAATTCTGATTACAGATTGTCCTCACTTAATGACCATTCATCCAACAACTGCAAAGTTACAACAGCACTGAAAAAATGGACTTATCCTAGCACTTACAATTGTTTCAGTGTCCTAACAGTCATGTAATCAATATTCAGGCTCTTGGGGATTGTCCCACATTTACACTTGTCACATTGTTTTATAGTCATATTCTTCTGCATTTGTAATCTTCCTCCACTTCAATTTCCTCTCTATCTATCTCCTCCCCCCCAGTCTATGCCCTTTCGACTGCCCTGTATAACATCACATTATATTTTGCTGCTGCTGCCTCTGCCAGCCCCACCCCCACCCCCACCTGATTTTTATTGTGTTCTTCCTTCGTCTTGGTGCAGGGGCTCTGTTGGCATGAGCTCACTGCCACCTCCCCATCTAAAATGGAATGTGAGAAGAATCTTGGAAGATGGGGGCAAAAGATGCTGTCTCAGGAATGATAAAATAAACAGGGAAGAAGCCTGCAATGGGCAAAGAAAGAAACTTAGAAAGGATCTGCTGCCATTAATCAGGCAATAAAAAGAGAAGGTGTACTTTGAGACTTGCAAGTTTCTGTTAATGTAGCCTTATAATAAAATATAATTAACTCATTTTGTTGTGCTCATTTCCTGGCTGGTCTACTTGGGAGGCTGACATTGACTGCCAGGGTCCTAGTGGGTCTGTCCCATTCAGCAGTCTCAACTCATTACACATTTCCATGTGTATACCTGGTTTGAGTGCCAGGCTCTGCACATCACACACAGCTCATTGCCTCCTCTTGGCTGCTGGTTGTGGTCTTGCAAAGCAGCCAACCTACCTAAATGTCCCAGGAGGTTTTTTTTGCTGTTTAACTCAGTGGAATGGTTGACCTCTAGCCACTTCTCAAAGAAATAGCCTACCTGGACTCCATCAGGAGGTCAACCCTGAGATGTCAACTATGGGCAAAGACTTAGAAAAAGAAACTGGAAGACAGCTCAGGAAGAGCCAGCACCCACTCAGGTCAGAGTAAGAGTGCAACCAGCCGGTGTGCGCCCAAAACGAAACCCCCCATTTCAGGGGGAGGGACATCTCCCAGGTGAACAAAAGCAAGGTGGGTGTGTCTGTGGATCATGACCAAGTGCAACTACAGCCCAACTGCTCAGTGCAGCTCTGGCACATTAGGTTCTTGCTATGTACCTTGCCTGTTGTGTTCTGCACTGTCTTGGGGGCAGAGAGTTTTTGTACTATTGCTTCTTCTCAGGCAGGAAAGCTGCAGGTGGTTGTTTAGTGTGGGGACATGAACCTGAAAGTGACATTGTTGTCTCAGTCCCAAAGTGGCAGAAAAGTGGGGAAGGGAGAAGAAAGGAGGAGAGGAAGAAAAGTTTCACCCCTTGCCTCTCTGAACTCTCCTGTCTGGCCTGTTTCTCGGCTGCTATGCTTGGTTTGCCTTCTGAAGTTGTGGGTACTCAACTTAACTGGAGGTTTTTAAGAAGAAATTGGGCAGCCATTCGTATGAAATGATATAGGTTTCCTGCTTAATCAGTGGATTGGACTAGAAGACCTCTAAAGTCCCTTCCAATTCTGTCATTCTGTAGGAGGATTTCTGTTGCTAAAGAAGGAAATCAACAATGAATACACATTTTTGTTTTATTAAGAAATTTGGAGTGAGAAAGAAACATTTTATTTCATTAAGTACAGCACTCACTGTTGCCACAGCCTCTGGCATCTGGTTTCTGCTGGCCCTGCAGCAAGAGGGATCTTGGAGTCTTAGTGGACAACCAGCTAAATATGAGCCAGCAGTGTGCAGCGGCAGCCAAAAAAGCCAAT
>JANHFL010120878.1:0-11422 GCA_032468155.1 Oxyrhabdium leporinum
AAATCTTATGACAGTGCGATTACTACTACTACTTACTTATTTATTTATTTCATTATTAATATACAGCCCAATGACTCCTAGATTGAGCCAAGCACACAATTTAATTGCTTTTCTAAATCAAAGTATCCCATATGATGTACAGCAAAAGTAGGGTCAGTGTGACTCACATGTTCCTTAAAAAAGTTTAGATATTTGTAATTTCCCCCCTTTTAGGTTGTCAACCCTTTCTGAAGTTGTATGATGGCATGCTGCCAGTTTATACATCAGGAGTATAGTAAGTAGACACAAAGAGTTTCAATGTGTGCCTTCTCTATGCACTATGTTATGTTATGCAGATTACAAAGCTAAGTGATGTTTAGCAAAATGTGATAGGAAAACATACCATATTTTTCGGAGTATAAGACGCTCCAAACTATAAGACACGCTTTTGGGGAGGAAAACAAAGGGGGGGGAAATCTGCCTCTGTCTTCCAGCAATTTGCCTCCTTGAGCAAACAGCAAAAAGCCTGTTTCAGCTTCAGCGCAGCCTGATTAGCAGAAGCAGCTGATTTTAGCTAGAATCGGCCTCCCGATGACCAGCTGTTTCAGGCTGTAGGGATCTCCATCGCCTATTGCCGCCTCCATGCGCCCCATTTTCGGCCTCCACGCACCCCATTTTCAGCCCGCTCCGATCCCCACTGTCTGGAATTGGCTGAAAAGAGGGCGCCCGGAGGCTGAAAATGGGGCACGCAGAGGCTGAAAACAGGGTGCATGGAGGTGGCAATAGATGATGGAGATCCCTGTAGCCTGAAACAGCTGATCGTCTGAAGGCAGATTCAAGCGAAAATCAGCTGCTTCTGCTAATCAGGCTGCGCTGAAGCAGAGCAGGCTTTTTGCTGTTTGCTGTAAGGAGGCAAATTGCTGAGAGGCAGAGGCTGAAGGGTGGAGGCTGGCGGGTGGGCAGGGCTTCGGCAACATTCGATGTATAAGACGCACAGACATTTCCACCCACTTTTGGGGTTGGAAAAAGTGCATCTTATACTCTGAAAAATACAGTAGTTTAGATTCTAAACTTCATTTTTTCCTGTGAAAAGAATGAAGTTCATGACAGTCTCAACAGGATTGCATTTTTATTATGTAATATTGGAGTTGGAACAGTTGAATTTCTTCTGAGAATATTTCAAATGTATTACTTACATGATTCTCCTTTTTTTCAATAGCACAGGGCTAGAGAATCAAAGCAGAGCCTGCATTGCAATTGAACCAGCCCAGCTGTTGAAAGGAGATATAATGGTAAGTGTTTCATAAACTTTGTTTTGGATTATGGATAGAGTTCAGAGGAAGAAAATGCATTCTAGAGTCATTTAAGGACTACATCACTAAATGTTTAAGTTAATGTTAGTCAAATCGTATACTATTGTTCAAGCAAAAAAATGTAAGAAAGGACTGATTCCAAAAAGTAGTGTTTTTTTACCTAGCTAGTTGGTGAAATATATTTGTACTATATTCATTGATTACATTTATATCCCATTTCAATTGGAAAAGGCTGCCAGCAATTTACAAGAAAAAAGGCAACATTAAGGTATCCACAATAGTTTGAAACATCTTAAACAGCAATATCACTAAAAGGTGTTTTACCAAATAACTCCTTTTGTATGTCATTCTGAATGGAATCAGGGAACGAGCAAATCTGATTCACATTGGGAGATTCTTCCAAAGGAAGCAGCATCTTCTAGTCCAATTCCTTTTAAACTTTAAGCAAATGATCTTGCAGTAACCTGTGAGTCAAACTGACCTTTAAATCATATCAGAAGTCATTTATGACATAGTATGAAAATATGTTTCAGTGCTGAGTACCAGTTAGCACACTATTAGATTCTGGACCAACTGGCTCATATAAAGTCCATTACTGTCCGGGTAATGATGATTTAATAGCTGACCAGCTGCTGTAATGTTGTAATATGGTAATGTTGTAATGATGATGCAATGGTAGCAATGAGTCAGCAGGGTTATTGGACTGCTACCACTTTAAGAGGCTATATTATAAGTGAGACCCTGTGAGGGCGTATCTCTCTCTCCATGTGTGCTTTGCAGTATAGCTGATTACTGTTTGTTCAAGGCATGTATCAAAGTACTTGTATGTATATATGCTTTTGTGGGATAAAAACCACTATATGTAATACAAACCTGTGTGCTGTAGTTGCTCTTGGGTTGTCTCACCTAGTCACACTGTGCGCACTCTGACAGGTTATGGACCCAGTTCAAAGAGAAGGTCAGAGTGACTAGAGAAACCAGAGAGAAGAGAAACACAGTGAGAGCTTGCACCAGAGCCAGAGGGGCTGTGCATCATGGTTTGTAGTGGTTAGTGCTTGTAATGGAAACAAGTAACATGGCTTCCGTCAGCATAATGGGAGGAGGTTTCATGGTGTCTCGGATGAATGAGACAAACTATCTCTCCTGGAGTGTAAAGATGGAGATGTACCTGAGAAGGGAAGAGTTGTGGATGATAGTTACTAATTCACCAGCAGTCCTGGATGATGGGGACCAGAGAAGAAATGGAAAGGCATTAGCCAGCATAATTTTGGTTTTAGAAAATAGTCAGCTGATACACGTGAGGGGTCTCCAGTCTGCAAAAGAGTGCTGCGAGGCATTGCGCAGTGTGTATGTTAGAGAGACTGCAGGCAGTAAAGTGTTGCTGACAAGGAGACTGTATAAAGCACAACTGAAGACAGGGGAGAGCATGTCCAGACATCTGCAGGCTATGAGAAAGACATTCCTGGATTTAGAGGAGAGAGGAATGACATTTACTGAGGCACACAAGGTATTTGTGGTGCTCAGATCTTTGGACACTTCATGGGATGTTCTTGTGACTAGCCTAGAGTCCATGCAAGAGAGGGACTTAACCATAATGTATTTGACTGGTCGATTGTTGGAAGAAGAACAGAAACGGCTGGAGAGGCTACCAGGAAAGGGAGGAGATAATACTAAGCACAGGCCAACATCTGCAATATCCCAGGATGCCAGCAGAGCAGCTGAGACTGTTTACACAGTGAAGCGGTGCTACACGTGTGAGTCTACAGAATATCTCTAGAGATGCTGCCCTGAGAGGAGAAACAGAGGAGCAGCAAGACAAGGATGTAGGGCTACTCAACACATGAGGAGTGGTTCTTCATCATCATTTTCCCTGGCAGCAACAGCATTGGAAAACACCAGGAACACTTGGGTGTTGGGCAGTGGGACGAGTCAGCATATTGCTAATAACCCACAAGTGTTTTCTGGTTTGAGACCAGCTAAGCAGACATTTATTAGTTTGGCCAATGGTCAACAATCTGCTGTAAAAGGGGCAGGCATGCGCCTGAGATAGGAGAAACATTAGACAATATCCTATGTTCCTGAATTGGATCATAATCTGTTGAGTGTTTCCAGGTTAGAGAGCCAAGGGTATGAAATACTGTTTGCAGGAGGACAGTACTCCATCATTTAGGAACACTCACACACATGACAACTGTATATATTTATGGCACAGGAGATTGGAGCATGAGAGTTGCATAGTACTGCAGAAGATGCCAGACCTAGCTGAGGGCCATAAGCCAAAGCCAAACCAGTGCAAGATGTACTTAGATTGCACTGTTTGTAAGGAGGAAAAATTCAGAGTGTATCCTGTGAGTAGGGAAAACTCAAGGCAAACAGAGTTATACCTAGGAGACCTGAAAGGTGCAATAAAGGAATACCTCCTGAGTGGTTCACTGCTAGTGGGGTTAGAGTACGTAGTATTCATAATGAACCCTGTAAGTACCAAGAGATATCGACATGGTCATTGCCTAAGGAAAAATGGAGGCAGAAAGAGTAACCAGACTGAGATGGCTAGAGAAAGTGAAGGTATTCAACCAAATGATGGTAAACAGGATGTAATGGCAATTAAGGAGACAGAGTGTACAGAGACATTAAAAAATGAAATTAGGGGCAGTTCCAGCAGCAGTAGTAGTAATGGTAGTAGTAGTATTTGTAGCAGTGAAACTGAAGCAGGAGGCCGTGGACATAATAGAGATAAAAAGCATCATGAATATGTTAAGGCACTCAGCTGTTCAGCTTTAAATGGGAGAAGTGTCAGGGTAATGATGATTTAAAAGCTGACCAGCTACTGTAATGTTGTAATACTGTAATGTTGTAATGATGATGCAATGTTAGCAATGAGTCAGCAGGGTTATTTGACTGCTACCACTTTAAGAGGCTGTAATATAAGTGAGACCCTGTGAGGGCATATCTGTGTGGGTGGGTGTGCTTCCATGGTTTAATTGATTATTGATTGCTGTTTGTTCAAGGCCTTTATCAAAGTACTTGTATGTATATATGCTTTATAGGGATAAAACCACTATATGTAAATACAAACCTGCGTGCTTTATTTGCTCCTAGGTTGTCTCACCTAGTCACACTGTGTGCACTCTGACACTCGGCCTGCAGGTTCGCAGTTCCACATACAGTTCTGTGACGGTACCACTGTTGCAGCTGAACGTGGAGGCCTAAGTATGTGCAAGCCTGTTGTAGGCCTCTGTTGAGGCCCTCTTTAAAGTGGTAGATGAGCATCTGTTCTGGCCAGCACTGCAGCCTCCCTGTCACCCTCCTGATCTCTCAAATGTGTTCCTTCACTGGCCATTCCCTCTGCTTTAACTCCCATATCTCCCCTTCTGCCTCATCTTCAAATCTTGCCCTCAGCTCCACAAGGAATCTTGCAGCATCTCTCAGCTCAGGGGCATACTCACCATGGAGTGTAGCCACCCATTCTGCTGCCTCCCCCTTGAGCTTGGCAGTTATCATGATCACCATTGATCTCTGGGTTGGGTAGGCCAGACAGTAGCTAGGCCTTGGTGAGCCAGGACATTGTCAAGGAAGATCGCCAGGTGGTCAGGGTCCCATCAAATGTGACAGCCAGAGGGTGAAGCTCCATGTAGTGGGGTGGTGGCGGCCAATAATCCGGGTGACACCTGGGGCCATGGGGAAGGGGCTGCGGTGGCTGCTGGGCTGGGCTGACAGCTCCTGGTGACTGCTGGGGCCCCTGGCGAGGGCCGGGGCTAACCCTCATTGCTGTCACTGGTGAGGATCAGGGCTTCTCCTGGGGTTTGACCCCACCACCATGACTCCCTGCTGCACTGGAGCAGATCACTCCGAGCTCCCCCCTCCCCCTTGCCATCAGTTGAAACTTTGTACTGGCAAGGTGGAATCTGACAGGAGGACTCGGGCTCCATCATCCCAGAAGTGGCTGGATGGCTTGGTGGATCATCTCCTCTGTTACCTCCAGCTGGTGCAGAGGTTCCATATCCCTGTTGCTCATATGGTCGAACCACTCTCTCAGCTGCTCTACCAAAAAGCTCTGAAGCATGGTCAAATATTTCCATTCCCTCAGCTCATCCCAGTCTACTGCTCTCCTTTCCTTCCACTGTGAGAGTTGGACCCCTTGTACATGGGTGCCACCATGCTTCCCCCTGTGTCTCTGTCAGGTTGGGCTTTCCCATCTGCGTCTTCAGCCATGCGATCACCAGTGGGTGGCCTCACTTGCTTGGGCTCCCACTAGTATCGTCAGTGGCTCATCCACTGACTTACCAGCGGCCTCTTTCCCCTTGTTCTCAGCCATCTCTTCCTGAGGATTTCCCTTCCTCCCGAATTGACAAGGATGGAGCGCCGGGGCTCAGGAGTACCGGAGGTTTGATGAGTTTTAAGAGTGTTCGTTGAATGTTATGGTTCTGAGTAATGCTCCCAACCAATTCAAGGCTCCGAGGCCTTGGCTTCCTCCCAAATCTGGTTTGTTGGGTACATCATATTGGTATGGTCAAAGATGAAACCAACACTGAATAATCACCACGTTTTTGGTATAGTTAAAGAATAAATACTGTCTACACCCCTCATGTCACAGGTCATGTTAGTCAACCAAGCAGGTGATGAATTTCTCAGCACTGCCTCCTGCCGTTGCTAGGGCACACTGATTTAGCTTTGGTTCTCAGGAGCCTTATCGTTGTTATGTCTGGCACATTGGAAGAAAACATTCCATAAGTTCCCCCCCTCCCCCATAAGTATGGCAACTAAGAAACAAAGTAAGAAAAATACGGCTTCAGCTAGAATCATTTTTAGAGTTGACATTTACAACTGTGCTGTTCATAACTCCAGGCTTTGTGCTCAGTTTTATGAACCCATTTCTAACCCATCTTATCAAGGAACCAATAGGAACCAGAACTGCCAATGAGTGGAGACCACCGTGATCCCTGAAAGCTGGCGGAGTTCATCAATGGAGGCTTCAGTCGCTAGCCAGATTACCTGAAAAGTTTGAACTATTAGTATGGGCACCACTGTTCAAACCTCCCCACATGCAAGTCAGCCTGGATGGGTGCTGCCACGGCCAGTTTTCCACTATCCGAAGCATGGAGCAATGGCAAGCATGGAGCAATGGCATGCAATGGCAAGCCAGAGTGGGCATCCACATCGGCTCATGCAGGGCTGCCCGGCCCAAGGCTAGGGACCCAACAGTGAAGCTCCTCTGTTGCGGCTGCAGCTTCATCACCAGCCACAGCAGGATGACCCCCAGGACCAGCAGACCGACCTAGCCAGGGGACCAGAGGCAGACAGACAGGTGCTCCCAAGCCTATCCAACAAGCTCCACCAGCATCTCCGGGAGATGCAGCCTGCAGACCAGGTTACTCCCAGATGGGCTTTTTACCCAGGACATGGGTGGATCCAATACCAGTGGATGTTGGCTCCAGCACCACCTCCAATTCCCCCAGCCACAGCTGCACCCCCTTCAGCCACTGCTCCGCCACAATTCCTGGTCATTTTTTATAGCACCCCAGGCAAACTAGCCTATTTCCTCAACCGTATTTGGGCTTACATTGATCGTTATGGAGCACAATACCAATCGGACCAGGATCAGATTACAGCCATTTTGGATAACATGAAAGAAGGGGAAGCATCTGAGTGTATTGCCCAACTCCATGATGAAGGAGCCCCTGAGTTGGGAGATGTGGATGAGTTTCTGTGATCCATCAGAGCATGGTTCACAGAACCGGCAAACTGCGAAGAGGCTGAAGCAGAAATTAAGAGGCTAAAACAACGCGGTCACCCCCCTAAAGAGCTGGTGTGGGAGTTTAGAAGAGTAGCTGAAAGGCTGCGAGGTTGGCCCAAAAGGCTCTTTGTCCATTACTTCAAGGAGTCATTGGACCCGGAACTGAGGAAGGCGTGCTCAATCAGAGGTGTGCCCAACCGAATATCAAGATTGGTACCTGGTGGCGGTGGCAATGGACTTAGATATCAACCCCCACTGCAGGGCTACTCAAGAGAAAGCAACCAAGTACCATCTGGGCAGACGTCCAACCGTGAAACCCCCAGCTGAACCGAAGCCACCAGTCCAACCATAAAATGCTACCGATGCGGCAAACTTGGTCACGAAGCCTCTAAATGCCTAGCAGTCGCACCCATCCTGCAAGCAAGGACACCGGCTGCACCCAAGCAGAAATGAACTCCCCATAAACCGCTTGAGAGAGGGAAGTTCTCACGACAGGCCATGGAGGTTCCACCTCTCCCACTTGATGGGGGCGAAACTTTGGCTCCTGAAGCAATCGACTCCAGAGGGAGTGGCAATGAAGACCCAATGGTAATTGGAGCCATCAGCCCTTTCTCCACAAAGACTTATATTAGGGCGCCCGGCACCAGAACCCAGGGGGATCTTGAAGCCATAGTAGACACTGGCTGCACCTGATGTCTAATAAGCCCTCAAACAGTTCAGAAGTTAGGAATAAAAACCACATCTCTGAGCCATCCTATCTGTTTTGAACAAGTAGATGGTTCCCTGATGGATGGGTGGGTGGGAACCCATGACTTCAGTCACTGAATCCGTGAGGCTGGAGATAGGACTACATTGAGAGATGATACAATTTGTGGTTGTCCCAAAAATGACAGAGTTGCTCATTCTCGGCTTGGCTTGGCTAGACAAGTGGGCTCCTACCATCACTTGGGAAGATGGTTACCATAAAATAAGGATAGGAATAGGACTTGAACCTCCCCTCCTTCAGTTTGAAAGCAAACAGCTTTTAGGACTCAGGGGCGACAACCAAAAAAGAGAAAGTGGCTTCCATGAAAGAGGCACCCCCAGGTTGCCCATGCATACCCAAAGAGTATCAAGATTTGGCAGAGGTGTTCAGTGAGGAAGAATGCAACATACTCCCCCCTCACCAACCCACAGACAGTGCAATTGAATTCATCCTTGGGGCAAAACTACCTAAACCAAAGATGTACTCAATGTCCCTAAAGGAGATGGATGAACTGAGAAAATACATAGACTCCAATTTAGCCAGAGAGTTCATCCAACCAGTGAATTCATGAGTCGCTGCCCCAGTGTTGTTTAAAGAAAAGAAAGATGGTGGGTGTGAGACTTTGTGTTGATTTCCATGGGATAAATGAAGGCTGTGTACAAAACACCCACCCTCCTACCCCTAATGAAAGACCTACTAAACCATTTGGCGAAAGGCAAAATATTTACCAAACTAGATCAAACTAGAGGCATAATATCGAGTCCAAATAAGAGAGGACGATGAATGGAAAACTGCATTCAATTGCCCGCTTGGCAGTTTTCAGTTCACAGTGATGCCTTTTGAACTTCAGGGAGCCCCCGTGGTGTTTATACAACTGATAAATAAGGTACTACATCAGCATCTCTATAAAGGGGTCCTAGTTTACTTAGATTACATTCTGATCTTCACTGAGACCATGGAAGAGCATGTAAAACTGGTGCAGCAAGTGTTGAAAAAACTCCTTGATGCCAAACTTTATGTCAAAGTATCAAAATGCGAGTTTCATGAAAACTCACTGGACTATCTAGGCTACTGAGTGTCCAATGAAGGGATTGAAATGGACCCATCCAAAGTCAAAGCAGTACTTGATTGGCAACCCCCTTGCACCCAAAAACAACTACAAAGTTTCTTGGGGTTCGCAAACTTTTACCTTCAGTTTATTTCCTCTTTTGCTGAAATAGCGTGCCATTAATTGAGTTATTGAAAACAAAAGGGGCTGACCCCAAACCAAAACCCAACCATCCACTGAACTGAACCCTTGAATGCCAGCGGGTGTTTGAGGAACTGAAAGGACTTTTCTCTAAGGAGCCAATCCTATTGCACCCCAATCCAAACAAGCCATTTGTAGTGCAGGTGGACGCCAGTGATGTCACCATTGCTGCTGTACTCTTACAAAGGAATTTGATGGGTCAATTGCAGACTTGTGCCTGTGTGTCCACAAAATTGACAGATGCAGAATGGCATTGGGCCATATGGGAGAAGGAGGCTTTCACAGTTCGTTAGGCCCTCTTCTCATGGAGACACTTTTTGGAAGGGGGGGAGGAGCCTTTTGAAGTCTGGACTGACCACAAGAACTTAAAGGTGCTAAAAATGCCTCAAAAACTGTCCCCAAAACAAATCTGCTGGGCACAATATTTCAAACACTTCAATTTTGAACTGAAACACATCTCAGGTGAAAAGAACAAATTAGCTGACGCATTACCAAGCAAACCTCAGTTTAACTGTAAACAAGAGAAAGTAATACATGTGGTGGTGCCTCAATTGCAACCAGCAGCACAAGTCACTACCCGAAGCCAGGGTAGGAATCGGGGAAAATCCACAACCGATCCACTCTCAGCAGAGTTGAAGGTGGCTATTCCTGCAGATCAATGGTTGAAGGACAACCCCAATCTCCTGACGATGCGAGATGGTTTTGCCTGGAAGGGTCCCAAATTATAGGTCCCTGCCAGCCTAAGACTGAAAGTGCTAGGATGCTGCCATGACTTGAGGCTGGCAGGACACTTTGGGTTCCTAAAAACCCTCCATTTGACGCGGCGTCAATTCTGGTAGCCAAAGATGAAAACTGATATAGATTATGTCAAAAGCTGCTCCAGTTGTGCAGCAATGAAAATGTGACCTGGGAAACCACCAGGTCTGCTCCAACCTGTTGCTGATCCCAGCTGCCCCTTGGAGAAAATAGCAAATGGACTTTATTGTAGAACTTCCAGAAAGTGGAGGAAATACAGTTATATGGACAGTGGTTGACCTCTTTTCTAAACAAGTACATTTTACTGCTTGTTCTGGATTGCCTTCAGCCAAAAAATTGGCAAAAATGTTCATCAAGCAGATTTACAGGCTATATGGAGTGCTGCGGCGAATAATTTTGGATCGAGGAGTGCAGTTCACCTCTAGGTTCTGGAGGGAGTTCCTATGGTCTGTGGGGTCCTCGCAAGGGTTGAGTTGGGCTTTCCATCCAAGCACAAATAGGGCCATGGAACGGACCAACACAATGGTGGAATAGTACCTGAGGTGTTATGTGGATTACCAGCAAGACAATTGGGCAAGACTGCTGCCGTTTGCTGAGGTGGCTTATAATAACACATTCCATAGTAGCACCGCTTAATCCCATTCCAAGTTATCAGTGGAATGGACTTTGTGCCAATACCTGAACTGCCTAGAGAGACTCCCTCCTCAATTTCCTTGGCTGAATGGATGAAATCTTTACGAAAGGGGTGGGAGAATACCAAAAACACTCTTGCCCAGGCAGCTGAGAAATATAAACTTCAAGTGGACAAACACTGATCACCACAAGTCTCTTTCAAAGTGGGCAACAGGGTCTACCCGTCGACTAAATATCTTAGGCTGAGATTGCCCACAAAGAAGCTAGGTCCTAAGTTCTTAGGCCCATTCCCTATAGTAAAAGTTATCAACCCAGTAACTGTGCAGCTGAGTCTCCCTCGCTTGCTAGGGAAAATGCATCCAGTTTTCCATAGTAGCTTACTAAAGCCGGCCGTTACTTCCCACGTAAGACCCAGCGATCCACCAGCGCCCAAACCAATACTGGTCCAGGGGGAAGAGCATTACGAGATAAAGAAGATTCTTGATTCTAGATTGCATAGAGGGCGATTACAGTATTTAATTCAGTGGAAGGGATACCATTTGTCTGAAGCCACTTGGGTAAAAAGTTGGGATGTAAAAGCAGATAGATTAGTAAAGCAATTTCATGAGAAATAAGCCAAATAAGCCAAAGGGGGCCTCTGGGGGAGGAAGAGGTGGTTAGTTGAGGTATTTCTAACCCCCTGTCACTTGTTTCATTTCAGGACATCGCTTGAGGGAAGGCAGCCTGTCAGTCCTCCATCCATCTTGAATCAGATTTGGGGCTGCCACAAGGGAGGATGGGTAACCGTGGGAATGAAAGTAAAGTGAGAAGGGAAGATAGCCACAACAACATTTAACATGACTTCTCTAATAAATTGTTACTTGGATGGACTTTGTCTCTGAGTGCTGAATTGGGATGGAGAGTTTAGTTGGAACACTGACATCGGGTGCTCCCTTTCGGCCTACAGATGCCCCCTGCGGTATTCATGCAACTGATCAATGAGGTGTTTCATGACTTTTTTTACAAGGGAGTGT
>JANHFL010121311.1:0-11412 GCA_032468155.1 Oxyrhabdium leporinum
TATCAATCTTTATTCATCTTAATCGGTAATTTCTTCATAAAAACCATGCCTTTTCACCTACTTTTCTTAATTAATCTATATTTGCACTTATTTTTATTTTTTTTTCCCTTTCTAATATTCTCCCTGTTACAATTGTAGAAATATATCAAATGTTTTTGCTGATGGTCTTCCTCTTTTCTCCTCTGGGTTGCAGGGCGAGCCTTATCTGGGCACAGCATATGGCATTATGATCTCCTACTGGCACGCTGTGGTGAACTTCGCCATGTATCTCCTCATGATTGCAGCCATCGTTCAAAGGTGAGGCCGAATCTCAGCCCTTTGAGACAGACCAGGTCAAGAAGAGGACCACAAAAACTCCTGGGGCTCTACCGTATCTTTATAGGGTATGATAGCTATGGAGAGAAAAGGATGAAAACATGGGTGAAGCGGGATAAAACCTATTTTAAGTCCGGAGAAACAAAGTAATATTGTGAGGTGCCTCAGGCAAACGCCTCCTTCACCCACAGAAGTATAAAAGGGTGGGGAGGTACAGATAGTCCTCAGCTTGCGACCAAAATTGAACCCAAAATTTCCGCTGCCAGGAGAGACAGTCCTGAAGTGAGTTTTGCCCCATTTTATGAGCCTTCTTGCCACCGTTGTTAAGTGAATCACTGCACTTGTTAAGTTAGTTGGACGGTTGCTAAGCGGATCTGGCTTCCCCGTGGACTTTGCTTGTCAGAAGATTGCCAGAGGGGATTGCGACCACAAAGGTATAAAATTGGGTGTGGTCACATGGGGACCTGCTTAATGACCCCCATGACTTACAACCGTAATTCGGGCCTCAGTGATGGTCATAAGTCGAGGACTACCAGTAATGCTTTCCAGGATAGCTGCTTGTGGTCGAAAAAAACAGTTACCAGAACATTCTGCTTTCTAGAAAGAGTTGTCGAAATGTTGGCCTCTATTGGACAGGATCCTTCATCATGGCACTTGTGGTCTTTCTGCTGGGAAATGTGATTGGTGAGTCCTGTGGTTTTTTTTTCTGGACTTGGCAAAATCCCTTCCCCATTTCTATTATGATTTAAAATAAAGAAGTCCACTCCTTAGAATAAAAGATTTTGGGGAGGTGCTAAAAGAATAGAAGGCTATTATTGGGATTTTTTGTTTTCAAAAATAGAAGAATCCATTTTCAAAGTTTTTAATTTGTTTACCAGAATATAAAATACAAATAACAGAGTTGGAAGGGGCCTGGGAGGTCTTCTAGTCCAACCCCTGCTCAGGCAGGAGACCCTATACCATTTCAAACAAATGGTTGTCCAATCTCTTCTTAAAAACGTCCATGTTGGACATCCACAATTTCTGGAGGCAAGTCGCTCCACTGGTTAATTGTTCAAACTATCAGGAAATTTCTCCTTAGTTCTAGGTTGGTTATCTCATTGATTAATTTCCCTCCATTGCTTCTTGTCCCGCATTCAAGTGCTTTGGAGAATAGCTTGACCTTCTTTGTGGCAGCCCCTGAGATATTGGACTCCTGCTATCATATCACTCCTAGTCCTGTTTTTTTCATTAAACTAGACATTCCCAATTCCTGCAACTGTTCTTCACCTGTTTTAGCCTCCAGTCTCTTAATCATCTCTGTTGCTCTTCTCTGTATTCTTTCTAGAGTGTCAACATCTTTTTTTATATCATGGCGAACAAAATTGGATACAAAATTCCATGTATGGTCTTATCAAGGCTTTATAAAGCAGTACTAACACTTCACACGATCCTGATTCTGCCCCTCAGTTAATGCGGCCTAGGATTGTATTGGCTCTTTTTGGCAGCTGCAGCACATTGCTGGCTCATATTTAAGTGATTGTCTACTAGGAGTTACCAGTTAGTACTGTAACTGGAGCTGCAGTTACTACTATTGAGTCAGGAAATGAAAATGTAATGAAAATGAAAATAATGGGAAATTAGGGTAGGAGAAAATGAGAAAATGTGGGATAGGGGGGAGGGGAAGAAAAAAGGGGCATTGACTTTTGATTTTTTTCATCACAGTAGAAGATAATAACTTTACAGTCTCAACTTTTTACTTTTACACAATAATATGTACTAGTCGTTTCTATAACAATGACCTATCTAATCAGCAAAATCAAAGTCAAAAGTTTCATTTTTCCATCACAACCTCAAAATCCAGAAGCGGTTTCCAAAAGAAAACAAAATTAGATACTTTCTTTTCTTTAAATAAAGCAATCAATTTAACATCTCTACTTTTTTTCTTTCTATGGACAATAATATATATTTCTGTTTGCTCTTATTAATCTTTATCATCGTTTATATTAACAACATTCACTATACATTTTCAAGTTATTTAAACCTTCAAGAGAAAACCCTTTTTAAACTTCCATTTTAAAGCTCTAAACTTTTCTCTAAAAATATTTCAAAAATCTATGAATCCTGATCTTTACTTATAGGGAAATATAGCTCTGAGATCCGACCAGCCTTCCTGATCAACCTTCCTTATCTCCTCATACCCATCTGGGCAGCCAAAAGGTTCTTTGATCAGCCCAGGACCTGCCCTCTGCCAACAGCTGATCAGGTATGAAAAATATATGTATAAAGGTAACCTTGACTTATGACTATTTGTTTAGTCACCATTGGAAGTTACAATGACATTGAAAAAAGTGACAACTTGTCCTCACACATCACAGATCATTGTAGTATCCCCACAGGCACGTGATCAAAATTTGGGCACTTGACAACCAGTACAGGTAGTCCTCAACTTACAACCACAATTGAGCCCAAAATTTATGTTGTTAACTGAGAAATTTGCCACAGAAATTCTGGTTCCTATTGCAGTTGTAAGTTGAGAATTACCTTAGTTCTTGTATACTGTGGTGCTTTTTATATAATAGGTTAAATTTCCTTTTTTAAAGTGGTTTTCTTGGGGGTGTCTTTGAATCAGTGTTGACTCATTGGGGACTCCCCAAGTTTTCTTGGCAAGGTTTTGGGAAGTGGTTTGTTATTGCCTCAATCCTAGGGCTGAGAGAGAGTGACTGGCCCAAGGTCCCCCAGCTGACTTTCATGCCAAAGGTGGGACTAGAACTCACAGTCTCTTGGTCATTGGCCCAAAGTCACCCATCCAGCTTTCATGCCTAGTGCAGAACTAGAACTCACAGCCTTCCAGTTTCTAGCCTGGTGCTTAACTAGACCAAACCGGCTTTTTATTCCATCTTTATCCTCATCTCTAATAACTCAAAGCAGCAGTTACAATAAACATAGTTTTGACCTCTAAGGTATTGGATTTTTAATCTGGCTTCTGTGTTGGGTTGTCTTGTATAATAGTGCTTTTTATTATTAAACCAAAATCACCATTCTTTTCATTGATTTGTCCCTGGCTTTTCCTATCTACCTCTCCAGGAGCATTCAGTGCAGTTTTTAATTCATTCCTTCTATTTCCAATGTTCAGAGACAAATATTCTTGCTTATGTAGCCAAAACAGCACAAAAGTGAGGGATCAGCATTTTTTTTTTAGCAGAAATATAAAAGTCTTTGGGGAAAGAGTCTTGGTGGGGCGGAAGGAGGACAGAGGTACAGCATCTGCTTAATTATACAATAGGTGGTAAATGTCAGATTGATACTTGACAGACCATCCAGAAAACAATTTATCAGACTAGATTAATGATTCTGAACCTTAGCAACTTTAAGATGTGTGGACTTCAACTCCCATAATTCCCCAGCTAGCAGGGCTGGCTGAGGAATTCTGGGAATTGAAGTCAACACATCTTAAAGCTGCCAAGGTTGAGAAGCACTGACTTGGATAAATGAGTAACTATCAGTTTGACTGATAAATTAACACTTCCGTTAATGGCTAGTGAATTCTGGGAGTTGAAGTCCACACATTCATTATAAGGCTGCCAAGATTGAGAAACATTGGACTAGTCAGTCACTTGTTGGGCATCAGTTTACGGTCTTAAAAAAATAGAATATAATAGAATAACAGAGTTGGAAGGGACCTTGGAGGTCTTCTAGTCCAACCCCCTGCTTAGACAGGATACCCTACGCCACTTCAGACAAATGGTTATCCAATCTCTTCTTAAAAACTTTCCAGTGTTGGAGCATTTACAACTTCTAGAGGCAAGTTGCTCCACTGATTAATTGTTAGGAAATTTCTGCTTAGTTCTAAGTTGCTTCTCTCCTCGATTAGTTTCCACCCATTCCACCATGTCTGTTGTACATCACCACACTGTAACCCTAGGGCTGCACTGTCACTTCTTGCGAGCTCACAGTCTGGCCACATTTTCAAAACAAATGGATAGTGATGATCTTCTCTTGTCAGCCCCCAGTTTTGAATCAACCCCAACTCCCAACCCCATTTTGAAAACAAGACTCCTTAATCCTACCTTCTACTTTTCTTTCTGCTTTGGGGAAGGTTGCAGAAGAACAAAACAAGAATCTGCTCCAGCGCCCTATGGATTTGGGATTGGTAGGATTTCTCCTTTTGGCTGTCGTCTACACACTCTTCCGAGGACTGGTAAGGATAATTGTCTCTCTGTCTTGTCTCTCTAGCTGTCTGTCTACACCACTGTCTCTGAACTTTGGCCATTTTAAGAGGTGTTGACGTCACCTCCCAGAATTCCCTAAGTTAGCCATGCTGGCTGGGGAATTCTGGGAGTTGAAGTCCACGCCTCTTAAATTGGCCAAGGTTCAGAAATACTGATCTAGACAGACTTTTATTTCCTACTGGCGCATCAGATGAGGTCGGTGACCTGGTCCAACTCATGCAATTAACGTGGACTTTCTCGATCCATGATTGAACAGCAGGTAATCCATCAATGCTGGACTGCAAGTACTGATCTCTTGTGGCAATATATTCTGCCAAGACTGCAGTGTGTCCAAAATGTTGAGATCAGCAGATTCATTTTCAGGCCCGATCTGCATTTTGTAAGCTTCCTTAATGGAGGGGTCACAATCTCCTGGGGAAAAAAATGACTGATGAGTTGCATGGTCAGGAGACTCTTACCAACCCCGCTGATGCCCAGGGTCACCCCTATCTATCCATCTATTTTTCCTTTAAAGGTACTGTTCTCTGGACATAGAATGAGACCTGATGCCTTAAATTGGGCCAGCTTGCCCTTAAAACAGCCCTTGAATAATTTTTCCAGTCAGACCGGTATTTAAAACTTAGATGTTTTGCATAAGGTAGTCCTCAACTTAACAACCGTTTATTTAGTGACCATTTAAAGTTACCACAACACAGACTAAAAGTAACTTACAACCCATCCTCACACTTACGAACATCACAGCAACCCTACATTCATATTATTATTACTGTATTGAGTGTATGATGAGAACATGACAAAAGGAAGTGAACATATCAGTCCACATAATTATATACAGCTAGTCCTCAACTTACTACCGCTTGAGCCGAAATTTTCTGTTGGCACAGTAAGCGAGACAGTGGTTAAGGGAGTTTTGCCCCACCTTATGACCTTTCTTGCCACAGTTGTTAACTGAATCATAGCAGTTGTTAGGTTCAGTTTGCTCGGTGAACCTGGATTTCCCATTATTTTTCTTGTCAGAAGGGCATAAAGCTGATCATATGACCCTGGGACACTGCAATTGTTATTAGTATGAGTCGGTTGCTAAGCGTCTGAATTTGGATCACATGACTATGGTGATCCTGCAGTGGTCATAAGTGCGAAATATGGTCATAAGTCATAATTTTCTGTTTCATTGTAACTTTGAGCGGTCATTAAACGAACAGCCGAGGATTGCCTGTACAAAATGTCTACGGGGATGGACGGCAGTGGCTTCATAACTGGATGCTCAGTTTAGCTGCTCAGTTT
Source organism: Oxyrhabdium leporinum (assembly GCA_032468155.1). Lineage (NCBI taxonomy): Eukaryota > Metazoa > Chordata > Lepidosauria > Squamata > Cyclocoridae > Oxyrhabdium > Oxyrhabdium leporinum. The sequence goes on from JANHFL010121311.1 coordinate 5,811, forward strand.
TCACTTAATGACCAGAAATGAGCCTGGATAGTCATTGCAGTTGTTCAGCAAATCACCACATGACTTGACTCAATTTTACAACTGTTTTACAGTGGTTGTAAAGTGAGTCACTATGGTCATTAAGTGAATCATATAATTGCTAAGTGAATCCATTCTCCTGAAGGCGAGTTTCTCACTAGAATCATGGTCATGTGACTATAGGATGCTGCAACCAATCATAAATGAGAGTTGGTTGCCAAGAGCCTGAAATGCGATCGCATACCCTTCTGGGAAGGGCATGGCTAGCTGATGAGAACTAAATAGCTTGAAATAGATCTTTACTAGTCTCCCTTTGTTTCTTTGTCGGTAAACATCAATTCAACACAAAAATAGTTTGTCGCGAAAGCAACTGCCTGCGAAGGCCCCTGGATTGGGGCTGAAAGGCGAAAGTGGAAGCAGTATGCTCCGTCCCATGTTTGGGTAGGACAGGTTGCCCTGATACACCGGTCTCACCAGGAAAAAAAAACACTTAACTTTGAGGATAGGTTGTAAGTAACTTCGGTGTGTGTGTGTGTCCTTTGTTACTTCAGACAGTTGTTAAGTAATATAGGGAGTCCTTGTTTAGCAACAGCACTTAGCAGTAGCACTTAAACTTATATACCGCTTCACAGCCCCCTCTAAGCGGTTTACAAATGCCGGCATATTGCCCCCAACAATCTGGGTCCTCATTTTTACCCACCTCGGAAGGATGGAAAGCTGAGTCAACCTTGAGCCGGTCAGGATCGAACTTCTGGCAGTCTGCACTACTACATTCTAACCACTGTGCGATCACACCTGGAACCGGCAACTTGATTGTTAAACAAAGCGGTTGCTAAGTAACAGCCATGACTGAGCTTACAATTTTACCTCAGTTTTGCTTTGCTTTGCAGACTTGTAAATGCGAGGATTGGCCATAAAGTTATTTTTTTTCCATCACTTTTGTAATTGCAAATGGTCACTAAAGGAAGCAGTCAGGAAATGGCAGTCAGGAAATGAAGACTATCTGTACTCTAATCCATGACTCGTTCCTGCTTTAATCTCGGTACATTAAAAGCAGCGAAACCGAATGAAGCATTTTGCGAAATGTCTTCTGATACAGAAGATGCATACAGTGTGACATAGGATGCCAAGAGTGGTAATCATCCCATTTTGGAAAAATATAATAGAGTATTAAGAATCGCTCACGATTTTGGGAGGGGCAAAGGAAACAGATTTACAAACAGTGTGTATATGTTTGTCTCTCTTTGCAACTACAGGTTGTTCTGGACTGCCCGGCTAATTCCTGTTTTGATTACGTTTACCAGCAAGAACCGTACCTGCGAGATCCAGTGGCCTATCCCAAGATTCAGGTGCATCGAAATTGTCTGGGAAGGGAGAATTCCCTGCTGAATATCTTTGCCAACTTCTCCCAACCTGATGCCCTTCTGATTTTTGAATCTGCAGCTCTTGACTGCTTCTTTGTCCTTTCATTATAATGACAACACCCATTAGAGCATGGGTTTTCATAGCACGTTCATAAAATCTGGATTGATGTGGTTAGCCTCTGAATCCAGATTTCGTTGCAGGAGGATTGTCATTCAAATCCCAGAGGCGCTTTTCCAAAAGGCAACTGGACTTTCTTGGATTTTTTTGCTTGAAAACATTTCATCTGAGAAGCTTCTTCAGGTCTCAGAATTAAAGAAGGCTTTGTGGATGAGAAGGGAAACGTTTTCAAAGGAAAAAAAAATATCCAGTTGCCTTTTGGAAATGCACCTTTGGGACAACCATGGATGACTGAGAATCTCTATAGACGTTGTTGTCATTCAAAAGATCTTCTATTCTTGGTCTGTGCTGGAATCTAATGTTCTGTGGGGGGTTTTGTTTGCAGATGTTGGTGTATCTATTTTATGTCCTGCCATATCTCTGCATCTCCATCTATGCGTTGCTCGTTCCTGGATGCACGTGGATGGGAGACTGGGCCTTGGTTTTTGCTGGTGCTATTGGACAGGTATGTAGCAGAGCCTGAGTAAACTGCCCAATTCCAGGTGAGGAGAGATCCTAACATTCAGAGCTCTTATATTCTTTGCAACACCAAAGAATAGCAATAGCAATAGCGCTTAGGCGTGCTGTTTATTCTGCTTCACAGTGCTTTACAGCCCCTTCTGTAAGTGGTTTACAGAGTCAGCCTATTGCCCCCAACAGTCTGGGTCTTCATTTTACCCACCTTGGAAAGGATGGAAGGCTGAGTCAACCTTGAGCTTGTCAGGATCGAACTCCTGGCAGTGCGCAGAGTTAGCCTTGCAATACTGCATTCTAACCACTGCACCACTATGGCTCAGTAGTTAGAATAGTGCAGTAACTGGACACTTTAAATTTTTACAAATGTCATACGGCATAACTTTATTGGAAAGAATAATTACAGGTAATCCTCAACTTATGACCACAATTGGGACCAGAATTTCTGCTAAGCATGAGCCATGGTCATATAAACACCATTTGAGACCTTCCCAGCCAGTTTCCGACGAGCAAAGCCAATGGGGGAAGCTGAATTTGCTTAATCGCTGTACTGTATGTTTCACTTAACAGCCACAGTGATTTGCTTAACAACCATTACAAAAAAGTTTTAAAATCAGGTGTGACTCATTTACCAATCATCTTGTCTGGCAATGGAAATTCTCTCTTCCCAGTTGTAGTTGTAAATTGAGAACTATCTGTATTTTGTGAGACTTTGGGAAGGAAATAAACTTCGGAGAGATTCTGGCAACGTTGCATTAGACTTCATAAAATCTCAGTGTTTCAAGCAAGATTCAAAGGCTGAGACTGCTGAAATCTCAGTAACCTCATTTGTTGTTACTTTTTGCCAGCCGCTGGAATATACTCTTCCATAGGGGTTGATTAGATGACCTCAGAGGTTCTTCCCAGGTCAATAATTTTGAGTAGGGCACCAAGAAAATGTAGAAAAATGCATCATTTCTTTCTCATCCCCTACGCTTGCATTTTGCTGTGTTCCACTCCTGTGACTTCAGTTTAGCCAGCAGAATTTCCAAAATTATTTCTGGAATTATTGAAGCGTTTGCCAATTGGCACACATGCCTGAATGAGACTGCCCGAAATAAAAAGAATCATTTTTGATGTGAGTCTGCGTCACTGTTTCTCAATCTCTGCAACCTTAAGAACTGTGGGCTTCAACTCCCAGAATTGAAGTCCAGACATCTTAAGGTTGCTGAGATTACATAAAAGGATATTGTGATACCTTTTAGAAGAGGCTTTACTAAGGCACGTTTGTGCCCTAAGCATCAGTGTGTTGCAACATACAAAAAAAGCTGCATTTTGTTGCTTATCTGTGCCAAACATGAATGAAAGAGAAAAAGGCACAAACGCAATAAGCAAAGCTGAAAATTAGAACACTATACAAAACGTTTTACATACTTTATTTACTTTCGCAAAAAAAGAAAACAGACCAGACAATTCCTAAATGTATATTTACCACTTTGAAAATAAAATCAGGGGACAAAATCAGAATAACAGAGTTGGAAGAGATCCTGGAAGTTTTCTAGCCCAACCCCTTGCTCAAAATCCTTTCTGTCTCTTCCATTTTGCAGGCTCAGTTTTCCCACGTTGCTGCCTCCATTCACCATCGCACTCCTTTTCCGTACCGCATCCCAGAAAGAGATTGGTGGTTTGTTGTCCTGTGCAACGTAGCCTATGCGGTGGGCCCACACGTCTTAGCTTACCGCTGTCTCTGTAAACCTGCTTTTTTCTGTAGCCCCGTTTCCCAGTCCAAAGACAAGAAGAACCAGTGAAAAGAAAAAAGGAAAAAAAAAGAGGAAATCTTGTGCTTACTGTTGCTCACAAATCCAACGACGTTACACACAGGTGCTTCCTTGGGAGAACCCCAGTTCTGACAGTGTTTTAAGTAACTTGGGGATGGGTGATCCAAACCATTCTGGAGTTCTTGTACAGCCTCAGCCATCCCTTGGCTTGTCTGCGTGATACACTTGAAGCTGATTTGAAACGATGAAATCAAAAACGTTCATTTGTCTATAACAGATCCTTTTTGATGTGGCGAACAACACCAAGGCATGATGGATGGTTTTAGGTCTTTAAAAACTACACTGAGATTTTGGGGTGGGAGGTTCCTGAGAGATGTGAGAATACAGAAGAACCAGAGAGATTTGAAAGCCTTTGAGGATGTGATTTGAAGAGGCTGGCTATCTTGTTATCCATTTTCTTATTTTTTTTTTATCTGGAAAGGAGGGGTGCTAATCTGTGAACAAAAGAAACCTGTTCATAATGCAGAAACAGGGGCCTGGAACAGCACCAAGAAGTCACTGTTTACAGAATTATGAAGAAAGAAAGAAAAAACAGATTAATATATGACTTTTAAAGAACTTGGCTCTTGTGTTTTTTTGTCTGTGCTTGGCCAAACTGATTGATGCTATCTAGATTCATACTGGCTGTGTCCACAAGACAACCCTGGGAAGTTTGGTTGATTTGGCTTAGTGCATTGTGCGAATGTAACCACTGGGGTTTGAGTTATTCAAAAAAATAATAATAATGAAGGCAGGTAAAAAAAATGTAAAATTTAAAAAATGGCTTTTACCTTCACAAAAGCTATCAAATACAGAGCAGTGTATGTTGTCGGCACCAGTGACAGGATTAATAATGCAATGCAAGTTCAAATTCACCATCTAGTGAGTGTCCTGTTTCTTCTTCTAGCTGCCAGGAACCTGTTCTGGGAAGCATCCAAGCTGGGCAGAAAGCCAACAATCCTCTCCTTTTGTTGTATCCCATATATTTGGGTAACTGCCCCTATACATGGAGGATTCTTTTTAGCAATAGCAAGAGCAATTAGACTTATCTTCCTCTTCACAGTTCTTTGCAGCCCTCTCTAAGCAGCTTTACAGAGTCAGCCTCTTGCCCCCAATAATCTGGATCCTCATTTTACCGACCATAGAAGGATGGAAGGCTGAGTCAACCTTGAGCTGGTCAGAATCGAACTGCTGGCAGTCAGCAGAATTAACCTGCAATACCGCATTCTAACCACCGTGCCACCACAGCTCTTTTGTTCTTTTTGCTCCTAGAACAATAATCAATCTCATCTAAAAATTCTGCTTTCCATTATGCAGCAGATGTGTCTGAAAAAGTACAGGTGGTCCTTGACTTACAGCTGTAATGGAGCCTGCTTATTTATAGGACGTGAGGATCATAACGCGGGTCGTCACAAGACCGACGACTTTTTTCTTTTTTTTTTTTTTGCAGCGGTTGTTGAGCGAATGCCACAGTCATTAAGCAAACCTATTGTTCACTATGCAGTATTTTTTTACCAAAGGGGGGAAGTAAATGCCAGTTTTGGACAAAAACATTATAAATCATGGTCAGTGAATGCTCAAAATATGATCATGTGACCATGGGAGAGGGGCAGACATTGGAACTGGGTCGTAAGTACTTTTGGGGGGGGTCTTTTGTAACTTCGAAGTGGTGTTAAACACCCTGTCCCAAGTCGAGGTCCACTTATACACTATTACGGTATTATTATTATTATTATTATTATTATTATTATTATTATTATTATTATTATTATTATTATTATTATTATTATTAT
>JANHFL010121561.1:0-11406 GCA_032468155.1 Oxyrhabdium leporinum
GTATTGCTTATAAAGCTGTAAACCGCCCCGAGTCTTCGGAATGGGGCGGTATATAAATGTAAAAATAAATAAAAAAATAAATAAATGCATGGAGTGTGGAAAGACCTTTCCTCTGAACAGTAGGCTCAGTATCCACAAAAAGATCCACACAGGAGAGAAACCATATAAATGCATGGAATGTGGAAAGAGCTTTGCTTGGAATCGTCTTACTTCTCATAAAAGGATCCACACTTGGGAGAAACGATATCGCAATAACAATACTACTTAAACTTATTTACTAATCCAAACTGCTTTACAGCACTCTCTGAGCATTTTACAAAGTCATCATATGGTTCCCAGCAATCTGGGTTCTCATTTTACCAACCTCAAAAGGATGAAAAGCTGAATCACCATGAGCCTGTCAGAATCAATTAGCCTGTAGTACTGCATTCTAACCTCTGCCCCACTATGTCTATAGATTTGTATGTGTATGCATATTGTGCCTTTCTGATCCAAATGAGACAAGGTTAAATCCAACAAGAAATGTAATGTGCAGAAAAGTAAGATTTTGCACCTAAGGCAGGAAAATCAGATTATATGAAACCTGTCTCAAAGGCAGTAACTGTGAGGTGGACCTTGGATTTTGGTTTGGCTAGTCTAGAGAAAAGAAGGATTAGGAGTGACATGATAGCAATATTCCAGTATTTGAGAGGCTGCCACAAAGAGGGGGTCAATTTTATTTCCAAAGTACTAGAGGGCAAGACAAGAAGCGATGGAAACTAATAATGGGGAGAAGCAACCTGGAATTTCCTTGAAGTGAGGACAATTAAGCGGCCAGAGGCTGGCAGGCAGCCGCACCCACCCACCCCGTTCTGGGAGGAAGGCAGGTGGTGCACCATCCAGCTTAGTCATCCAGGTGGAGGCAGGCGCCGCAGCAGCTAGAACAGAGGCAGGAGGGACGTGTGAGCTGAACATTTGGACCCGAGCTTGGCAGAGTTTCTAAGCAGGCTCAGCGGGCCTGCTTAGCAGGGAGGGAAATCCTGGCCCGTTTGGTTCACTTCAACGTGGGATGGGAATGCAGATGGCAGAGGAAATCCATGCCTCTCGGCATACCACCCTCAAGGACTCTTTTGCATCCCAGAATTCGATCCTACGCACGCTCTCTTGCTCTCTTGCTCACTCTTCCCTTTCTTTCTCGCCTCCCTCCCTCTCTCTCTCTCATTCTGATTCTCTGGTGCCTCATCTCTTGTTGTGTCTCACGGGCCCTTCTTCCTTGATGCGCGCAGTAACAATAAGGGCCAGAAGAAGCGCCCATGAGACCCAGCAAATGATGGAGCAAGTACAGGGGTGCTTTCCTTTCGCTGTGGAATATGGAGCGAGTCTCCATCCTCCGCCATCACCCTTACCTTCTCAGGCCAGGCGAGGAGTGACTGTGGGGAAGGAGAGGGGCGGGGCTAGCCAGTGGTGGGATTACCCGGCAGGGAGCCATAGCAGAGGGATGAAAGCTGCACGCGTCTTCGGAGCTGCAGGTTGCTGACACCCGAGCTAGACGTATCCGGGAAATGGAGATGCTGGATGGTTTTTCCTGGTGAGATGATTGAGAACCTGCTGGAAAGGTTGAAGCGGATGAGCATTGAGGGCATGGGACAACCGTGCAGATCTGAAGCACCCAGAGTGAACCTGAACCAGCCTACTTTGACGTTCTCACCCAGCCGTATTCTGGTTCCAGTTGCAGCGACTCAGGTGGCTAGCCCTCCCCCAGTGCCATCATCAGTCTTGTCCAGGTCCACAGCAAAGCCCACTGCCCCGTCATTGATTGGCAAGCCCACCCAACCACCCACACCACCTACTGGGGTGGCAAGGACCCCCACCATGTGCATATTAGCCAGGGTTCAGCTGGCTCCGGACCAATGGACCATCTTGGGCATCGCCACAGCCCCCTCCCCCATCTGCCCCTTCACCGATGACATCTGCCCCTTCACCAATGAAGGCCACCTTAAACAGGGAGCCGAACCAGCTTTGATTCTTGAAGCAGGTGTGGGCTCACATAGACGATCATGCTGCAGACTACCCCAGTGACTAAGCCATGATCTTGGCCATGACAACAAACTTGAAGGGGAAAAACAGTGGAATGGATGACACAACTCCATGGTGAAGATGCGGTAGAAATTTTGGAGCTACTTTCAGTCCAGAGCTATAGTTCAGAGCTACTTTTGATGGAACCCTGGGGAAGCTGGCATACTTTCTGAACCGGATCTGGTCCCATCTGGATCGCTATGGGGCTCAGTACCAATCCGACCAGGAAATAATCTTAGTGATTGCAGACAATATGATGGAAGGAGAAGCAGCTGAATTGATAGACCAATTACATGACGAATGGCCTCCAGAACTAGAGGATGCCAATGAATTTGTGCAGCTGCTAAGGACCCGATTCAAGGATACTTCCCAGAGAGAAGAAGCAGAGGCCAAGATCAAGGACCTGAAGCAAAGGGGTTGGCGCACAAAGGAATTAGTCTAGGAATTCCAGAGAGTGGCAGGAAAACTAAGAGACTAGCCAGAACGCCTCTTTGTTCAGCATTTCAAAGAGCCCTAGATCAGGAGGTCAGACAAGCTTTTGCCTTCAGAGGGGTCCCTGATCACATACAGGAATGGTAATGGATGGCAGTGGCTATGGACCTCGAAATCCATCCTCACTGGAAACCCACTTTGGGAAAAAAAATCAAGCGACCCCTGGGACATTGAACCCAGGTAAAACAGGTCACAGAGCCAAATCTGACTCCCACAACCATGATCAAGTGCTTCAGGTGTGGCCAGCAAGGCCACCAGGTGCCAGAATGCCTGGTACTATCCCTCAGACTCAGTTCTAAAATTAAGAAAACTCCATGGAAGCTGCTGGACAAAGGAAAACTCACTCGGCAAGTTGTTGAGGTTCCTCCCCCACCTTCAAAGGGGGGAGAAACTCCAGCTCCAGAACCCTATGCAGGAACCACCAGCGAGAGAAGCGAGGCCAGCGAAGAGGATCTGATGGTAAGTGAGGCCATCTGTCCCTTTGCCATAAAGTCCCAAATAGTGGTACCCAGAACAGGGGGACATAGAAGCTGTCATAGACACCAGATGTACTAGGTGCCTAATTAGTCTCCCCACTCTCCAGAAGCTGGGGATAGACACTAAACCCCTTGGGTGCCCCACAGGCTTCAAGCAAGTCGATGGGATGTTAATAGGTCGAGCGCCAGCCACTGTAGTCACCAAGCTCATGAGACTGGAGATGGGACACCAGTGGGAACATATATGCTTTGTGGTAGCCCCAAGGATGACAGAGTTGCTCATCCTACGCCCTGCTTGGCTGCACAAATGGGGTCCAGCCATCATGTGGGAAGACAGCTACTGAAATCTAAAAATAGGCATTGGCCCACTACTGCCATCCCCTCAGGGCGAAGCTCAACCAGCCCCCAACCAGCCCTGGTCGGGAAGAGGAGGTAGCAGCTGCTGTAGATGGCCCACCTGGCTTTCCCCAGGTGCCCAAAGAGTACAGGGACCTGGCAAGTGCATTGAGCAAGCGCGAATGTAACATTCCCCCCCCCCGACTGTACAATAGAATTTGTGCCAAGAGCTAAGCTGCCAAAATGCAAGATGCATTCCATGATCCCTAGAGAGATGGATGAATTTGGGAAGTACATCGACACCAATTTGACAAGGGGTTCCATCCAGCCCACCAAATCTAACGTGGCGGCCCCAGTGCTTTTCAAAGAAAACAAGGACGGGCGGGGCAGGGGGGGAGAATGAGACTCTGCATGGATTTCCGTGGAATTAGCACTGTGTGCATGAGAATACCTACCTTCTCCCCCTAATGAAAGACATGCTAAGTCACCAGTCGAAGGACAAAGTGTTCACAAAACTAGACCTGAGAGAAGCATATTACTGGGTACGAATCAGGGAAGGGGATTAATGGAAGATCGCCTTCAACTGCCCGTTAGACAGCTTCCAGTTCAAAGTCATATCATTTGGACTACAGGGAGCCCCTGCCATCTTCATGCACCTAATCAATGAGTTGCTGCATGAACACCTGTATAAGGGGGTCCTAGTTTCCCTGGGTGATATTTTCATATTCAGCAAGATGGTAGAAGAACACACTAAGCTAGTACAGCAAGTTCAGAAAAAGCTCCTGGCCACAAAACTCTATGCAAAGCTGTCAAAATGCGAGTTTCATAAGACTGCCCTGGAATACCTGGGCTACTCAGTATCAAACCAAGGAGTCGAGATCAATCCAGGAAAAGCAAAAGCAGTGCTGGACTGGCAACCCCCACATACCCACAAGCAACTCCAGAGGTTCCTGGGGTTTGCCAACTTTTACAGACAATTAATTCCAGCTTTTGCTGAGGTAGCCTTGCCCCTGACAGAGCTGCTGAAAACAGGAGGGGCTACTCTGAAGCCGTGACCAAGCCAACCACTGGCTTGGTCATTGGACAGCTAGAGAGCGTTCGAGAAACTAAAAAATCTGTTTACAGAAGAACCCATTCTTCAACACCCTGACCCCGAACGGCCATTCATCGTCCAAGCCGATGCTAGCAACGTGGCCGTAGCAGCAGTGCTCTTGCAAAAGAACCCCCAGGGCCAACTCCAGCCATGCGCCTATGTGTCCAAGAAGCTCATGGACACCGAAAGGTGGTGGGCAGTATGGGAAAAGGAAGCCTATGCAGTCAGATGGGCCCTCCTCCTGGCAGCACTTCCTGGAGGGAGTAAGGTGCCTTTTGAGGTTTGAGGAGCTAAAGACACCCCCCCCCAAACTCCCCCCCAACCAAGTCCACTGGGCGCAGTATTTTAAGCGTTCAACTTTGAGTTAAAATACATCGCAGGGGGGAAGAATCTGCTCACAGATGCCTTGTCAAGAAGGCCAGTTTAACAGTTGGCAAGAGGAGGTCGTGCACACAGTCACTCCCCCTTCCCAGCAGGTAGCCCAAGTCCCCACTAGAGGTCAAACTAGTGGATGTCCCCAGAGGGGATCAAATGACAGCAGCATTGAAGTCTGCACTCCCAGCTGACCAGTGATTTGGTGAGAACCAGGACACCCTGACCCTAAGTGAGGGATTGGCCTGGAAAGGGTCCAAACTGTATGTCCCTGCCAGCTTGAGGCTCCAGATCCTACAGTGCAGCCACGACTCCTGATTGGCTAGCCACTTCAGATTCCTAAAGACACTCCACTTAACCAGGAGGCAATTTTGGTTGCCCAAGATGAAGGCAGATGTAGAAGATTATGTTAAGAGTTGTGCTATATGTGCAGCCATGAAGATGAGACTGGGGAAGCCCCCCAGGCTTCTTCAACAAGTGCCTGATCCCTGACGGCCCTGGGAGGAAATTACCATGCACATTATAGTCAATGTCCCAGAGAGCAGAGGGAATACGGTCATTTGGACCGTGACTGACTTATTCTCAAAGCAAGCCCACTTCACTGCCTGCTCGGGGTTACCCTCTGCCAGGAAATTAGCCAGGATCCTTATAAAGCAAGTATACCGGTTGCACGGAGTGCCCCACAGGGTCATCTTGAGGGGTTCAATTCACAGCGAAGTTCCAGGGGCTTAGCTCAGCTTTTCATCCAAGTACTAACGGAGCTGCAGAACGTACAAATGCCATGGTGGAGTAGCACCTGAGATGCTATGTGAACTATCAGCAAAACAAGGGAGGACTTGCTGCCTGTCTCAGAGGTGGCTTACAATAACGCAGTGTACAGTAGCACCGGACTGACCCCCCTCTAGGTCACTAGTGGCATGGACTTTGTCCCCATGCCCGAGTTGTCTCAAGAGCCGCCTTCATCCATTACCCTGGCAGAGTGAATGGAATTGTTTAAGCTGGATTGGGAGAATACAAAGTGAGCCCTGGCTGCGGTGACAAAGGCACACAAAAAACAGGCGGATAAGCAACGATCCCTCCAGCCCCCCTTCCGGGTGGAAGATCGTGTATACCTACCAACAAAATACCTTAAACTAAAATTGCCTATCAAGAAACTGGGACTTACGTTTCTAGGGCCATTCTCAATAATGAAAGTAATTAACCCAGTGACAGTACAACTTACTGTATTTTTCGGTATAAGACACACTTTTTCCACTCCCAAAAGTGGGTGGAAATGTCTTTGCGTCTTGTATACCAAATGTTGCCAAAGCCCCGCCCACCCACCAACTCCACCCTTCAGCCTCTGCCTCCCAGCAATTTCTTTCTTGCAGCAAACAATTTCAGCTTCAGCACAGCCTGATTAGCAGAAGCAGCTGATTGAGGCTTGAATCGGCCTCCCAATGATCAGCTGTTTCAGGCTGCAGGGATCACTATTGCTGCCTCTGCGCATCCCATTTTCAGCCCATTCCGGGCAGCAGGGATTGAAACGGGCAAAAAAATGGGGCACATGGAGGCCGAAAATGGGATGCACGGAGGTGGCAACAGTCTGAAACAGCTGATCACCAGGAGGCCGATCCAAGCGACAATCAGCTGCTTCTGCTAATCAGGTTGTGCTGAAACTGAAAGAAGCTGCTTGCTGCAAGGAGGCAAATTGCTGGGAGGCACATTTGTTTTTCCTTGTTTTTCTCCCCTAAAGCTAGGTGCATCTTATGCTTTGGAGCATCTTATACTCTGAAAAATACAATAGTCTCCCACGTCTGCTAGGGAAAGTGCAACTAGTTTTCCATAGCAGTTTGTTAAAGTACGTAGTTAACTCACACCTAAGACCAAGGAACAGGACAGCCTCTAAACCGGTTGTGGTACAAGGTGAGACCCACTATGAGATTAAGAAAATATTGGACTCCAGGTTGCACCGGGGTCGCTTGCAATATTTAGCCCACTAGAAGGGATACCCTTTGTCAATCTACATGGGCGAAGAGCTGGGATGTGAAAGTATATAGATTAGTAAAACAGTTCCATGAGAAATTCCCTAGCAAGCCAAAGGTGTCCCGGGAGGGAGGGGTAAGAGGTGGTTAGGAACAGCATTACCAACCTCCTATCACGTATTTCTTGTTTCAGGATGTCCTCATCTGCTGAGGGGCGGCAGCCTGTCATCACTTGAAATGGTGACTGGGCAAGCTGTGGGAATGGGAAGGGGGAACTAGAGATAGTGTGGGGTGTATAATCATAACAACATTCTTTCCCTTGGGAGTAAAGGATATCGCCAGGGGATAAAGCACATAAATGCATAGAGTGTAGAAAGTTTTCAGTGATAATGTTTCTGTCAGCTTTGGAAGCCATATTTTACAGGGGAGCTTCCAAGCTGCCACATTTAGTGCCTGGAAATTTTGGAGGGGGGATTTCAGGGTAGAGTAGATGAGTAGACATAACATTCTTTTTCAATGAGTCAAGGACATGTTACCTTGCACCTGGATGGGGATGTCTCTAAGTGAAACGAAGAATTGATTGGGCCATGTGATGGACTGATCGGTGCTGGGGATGGATCTTTGAATTCTCTTTTGGGGTGGGAAAACCTGGAATTCTCAGATTTGGGTTTTCCCAGATGTGCCAGTGTGACAACTCTAATAAAATGGAACTTTGAGGAACTGTCTGTCTTGGAGGTTATTGAGTTGGAGTTGATTAGTTGAAATCAATAGTGAAATCTAAAATTATTTACCACCAGTTCTATGGACATGGGTTGATGGGCGTGGTTTGGTGACTGGCTTCATGTGACTAAGTGGGTGTGGCCAACTCGACGTCACTCAAAGCAAGGTGGGGCAGCACCTTGCTGTGAATGACATCGAGTTGGTCATGCCCACTCAGTCACATGACCAATGCTGCAGAGACAGGGCGATTTCCTATGTACCTCCCCTGCCGTGCCCCCTCCCCCGGCCACCCTTGGGCTGACAGAATAAAAGCCCAACTAAAGATCACGACTGCCTGCTGAATGCTGGCAAAAGGAGGCTAGGGGGAAAAAAGAGAAGGGCCAATGGAAATGCCCCATTTTGGAGGTTGGGCTTTCCGCATTGAGCTGGATCAGGATGGGGAGCAAAAAGCCTACTCATGCAGAGGGAAGGCCCGCTATCCCTGAGTTGTGCCTTCTGGGAATGCTGGCCGAGTGGGGAATTTGGCTGCAATCCTCAGCTCGGAATGGAGATGCTGGGGGGGGGAGGGCGCTGCAAGACAGAAGGCTGCCTTCAATCCAGAGTAGGGACCGCAGTCTTGGGGGCTCTGTCTGAAGGAGGTGCGTCGGTCATGTAGCGCCCCAAAAGCGCTTTGGAGCTGCTGCTCGCAGGGCAGGGCAGGGCAGGGCAGGGCAGGGCTCGGCTTTCCTTGCCGAGCAGTCCCACTGAAGAAGGTACATCACCAGGGGTCTCTATGCCTGGCGGCTCCTGGGTGGCAACTTTGCCACCACTCAGCAGACCCACCCAGCCCGAAGGAGGCAAAGTGGCCAGCTAGAAAGGCGTGTTCCCCTTACGCATCTGATCCACCTCAGCACAGAGGCCGCCAGCAGCTCCCCATCCCCATCAGACATGGTAAGCCCAGCAGAAATGGGGTGGGGGGGAGGCATTTGGTCCCAGCTGGGCTTGGGTGGCCATAGCGCTGATGCAGATTGAGCTTTCCCCACTTGCGGTGGCCGCCTTTTGCCTGCTGGGAATGGGCATGCTTTTACCACTTCTACTCGGCCTTCCAAGCTGGCTGCTTCGCCTCCTTCAGGCTGGGAGGGTCTGCCGAGCGGCCAGCTTGAAAGGCCGAGTAGAAATGGTAAAAGCATGCCCATTCCCAGCAGGCAAAGGGCGGCCACCGCAAGCGGGGAAACCTCGACCTGCATCGGCTATGGCTGTCCAAGCCCAGCTGGGATCGCATGCGATGGAACACCCACAACCTCTGGAGGCAGTGGAATGTGGAAAAAGCTACAGCAAAAATGGCTCCCATTCTTATAGAAGGATCCATACAGGAAAGAAACCTTATAAATGAGTGGAACAGGAGCCATGGTGGCGCAGTGGTCAAATGCAGTATTGCAGGCTAATTCAGCTCACTGCCAGAAGTTCAATTCTCACTAGCTCAAGGTTGACTCAGCCTTCCATCCTTCAGAAGTCAGTAAAGTTAGGGTCCAGATTGCTGGGGGCAATATGCTGAATCTGTAAATCTCTTAAGATGCTGCAAAGCATTATGTGACGATATATAAGTCTTAAGTCAGGGGTGTCAAACTCAAGACCCAGGAGCCGGAACCAGTCCATAGGATGCTTAGATCTAGCCTGTGGTGCCGGTCTGGAAACAGTGAAAGACCAAGCCATGGTGCCTCTGCCAGCGAAAATTGGGCTTGCAGCTCTCCTGACCTCTGTTTTCACTGGCAGAGGGTTGCAGGAGGCTGTCGCAGCCAAAAACAGAGCTCATGAAGGCCGCACGTGGCCCTCCTGAGCTCTATTTTTGCTAGCAGAGGGTTGCAGGAAGTCGTTGCAGCTGAAAATAGAGCTCAGGAGCCCGTTTGCGCTGACAGAGCACTTGGGTCACCACAGGCCCCCTGATACAAGTGACGTCAAGCTGGCCATACCCATCCTGGCCATGTACCCCTTCCTTATGCTGCTCAAATGGTTGTCCAGTCTATCTGTGTGTCACTGGGTATACGAGGAGAAAGTAAGTATTGTAAATGAACTACAAGACCTAATGTTTTATTATTAAAGTATTCAATGAAGGTCATCTATATTGTGCATTTGTGTTCGTGTCTCTTGTTAGATATATTGAGAATAGGATGTTGTGCACAATGGCTGCAGCTTGGAAGGAAGATAAGGGCTACATTCGAGGAAGGAAGGGAAGGAAGGAAGGAAGGAAGAAAGGATCCCCCAAAACAATCACCCTATATCTGATTTCTACTTTTTAGTGGTATTTTTCCAGAGAGTTAATGTGTGCATCTCTCTTCATATGTTGGCTTCCTTTAAAGCAGAGACACCAGGATATCAAGCAAAATAATTTTTATAAGGAGAGATTTTTAAGAAAATACCCTGAAATACATGTTGGGCCACCTGCACCCAATCCCCATCTGTAGCCCCTGGCTGGCTTTCATCTCCGGTTCAGCAATGGTCAGCTGAAACCCCACCTTCAAGACCATTAAGCATTCAAAATATCTCTTTTGCTCTGACTTCCACCCTGTCCCACAGCCAGTCATTTTTTTCAGGCCAGAAGGAAGCAGAAATGAATCCATGGAACATTTATTGTATTTGTTCTGCTGTGGCTGGAATGCAGCAGACAGTGAACTTGGGAAAAGCATCATGGGAAAGGTCTATCACCATCCCCCAGAAGAATAGCCATGGAGGACAGTCCAGGATATAACCCTTGGTTGTACAAACAGAAGTATAGAATCAAAATCACATGAAGTATTAGTATCACTTTATAAAACCTTAGTAAGACCACATCTGAAATATTGCATCTGGTTTTGGTCTACTCCTAACATACAAGAGACTTTGGAAAAAGTGCAGAGAAGACCAACTAAGATGATTAAAAAGTCCTGGAGAGTAAAACATTTGAGAACAGTTACAGGATTTGGGTTTGGCTATTTCTAGAGAGAAGAATAATTAGGGGTGACATTAGCAGTATTCCAGTATCTGAGGGACTATCACAAAAAAGAAGGGGTAAACTTATTCTCCAAAGCACTGAAGGCAAGAAGAGAAACAATGGATGGAAACTAATCAAGGAGAGAAGCAACCTGGAATTAAGGAGAAACTTCCTGACAGCGAGGACAATTAATCAGTGGAACAGTTTCCCTCCAGATGTTGTGGGTGCTGCATCACTGGAGTTTTTTAAGAAAGGACTGGACAGTCACCCGTGTGAAATGGTATGGGTTCTCCTACTTGAGTAGGGGGCTGGATTAGATCTTCTTTCCAGCTCTGTTTTATTCTAGAGTTCTAGAACAGGAATGGAACCTCCCAGAGGAGTCCTTTAAGCCAATTCAGATGAGCTTCAACATTAAGAAATAAGAAAATGAGGAGTTAGGACAGCCTTCTTCCTCTCCATTGAAAAAGCTCTATTCTGAAAGAGGAAAATCAGGCGCTTCCCCTTTTGGCCACTGGAGGGCAAAGGTTTCGGCTGGTTTTCCAGAGGAGGCTGCGAAGGGAAGCCACTCTAGAACATAGCACTCGCTATCCTTAACCCTTGGAGATCCGCCGGCGGTGAAAAGGCTGCAGGAGAGACTTAAAGGGGAAGAGTCCAGACGTGACGGCGACTGGAGGGCTCTTCCCATGCAAAGAGAGGCCGGGGAGGGAGAGATACATGCCCAGCCCTCCTCAGGGTTCAATCCCGGATGGCGTACATGATGGAGGAAACCATCATAAGCTCAAAAATTCAACCCTGGAACTTCGGGAGCCTCCAATACCAGGAGGCTGAGGGTCCCCGAGGATTTTGCAGCCGACTCCATGACTTTTGTAGGCGATGGCTGAGACCAGAAAAGCACACCAAAGCCCAGATGCTGGACCTGGTGGTTCTGGACCAGCTCCTGTTCCTTCTGCC
>JANHFL010121997.1:0-11395 GCA_032468155.1 Oxyrhabdium leporinum
CCTGTCATCTATTCATCAAGCTGACCATAGACTGAGGGAAGGATGACAGGCAGGAAAATCCCCCCTCCTCATTTTCCTCCTGTTTACCAAAAAGCCTCCATTCCGAACGCTGAAGGTTTGGAATAGAGGCAATGATGCATCCATGGCACATCCAGCTCCCTGAGTCTGGCCAGCTGAACCTCAAAAAAAGTAAGACCACCTCGAAAATAAGCCCAAGTGCTTATTTTCAAGTCTAGAAGAAAATAAGGCTCGGTCTTATTTTCTGAGAAACACGGCAGTACAAATACTCCCATGATTTTCTTCTTTAGATTTGGGAGTAATGTCTTGGCTGGCAGTTGTCTTTTGTATGTTTTCTAGCCTAGGACGATGTTACTGCAGTCATGCAGCATCCATGTGGACTCTGTTACATTTCAGTGGTTTCATTTTTTTTTATATGTTTTTTTTTGCTTTGAGAACATCCCCTTGGGCAGGAAGTCCAACAACATCTGAACCAAACTTTACTATCTCTACAACATATCTTTTTTCACAGTGTGACACTAGTTTCTCACTGGGCTAATATTTAGTTATTTTCATTCTGTTACTCCCATCTCTATTGA
This sequence comes from Oxyrhabdium leporinum, assembly GCA_032468155.1. Lineage (NCBI taxonomy): Eukaryota > Metazoa > Chordata > Lepidosauria > Squamata > Cyclocoridae > Oxyrhabdium > Oxyrhabdium leporinum. Next base: position 597 of record JANHFL010121997.1, read on the forward strand.
AATGGTTTTTCATAGTGTCTTGTCTAGTCCACATACACAAACTCATGTGGAGCTTTAGATTTCATTCAGACATCACAAGCCCCTTGTAGTATTCTTTGGTCTCACTCCATCAACTGCAAAGTTCCACTCAGCCAAGACTGCTTAGCCTAGACATAGAGTTGCAAAGTCCACAGGCAAAGGCACAAAATGCTCCTCTGCACCTCCTCTGAAGTCCCTGGAAGATTCCTGTCTTGATATTAACCTCTCCCATTCTATCACCATTGACCAGTGACCATGTCTTTCACTGTGCTATTGAACTTTGCACAGAGATTCTGATAGTTCTATTGACTAGGCATTTGATTATCCAATCATGTGACAGGGATTCAAATGCTGCCTTGTAACTAATCCATGCTACATTCAAGTTGCAGTTTTCCAGAATCATCTTGTCAATTAGGAATTGATCATTTGATAATCTGATCATCAGATTACATATCAGATTATCTTCCACATCAACTGAGCAGGCATCAGGGGAAGCCATTATACATAACATTTTCCTTCAGGTTTTGGTAAATTTTGATTTATTTTTGTTATTTACAACTTATGGTTTATCACACAATGTGTAATCTGATATAGTCCAACAGCAATCTACCTGAGCAGAAACCAAACTGCCCAAACAATACAAGAACAAATGATCAATTACTAATTGACAAGATGATTCTGGAAAACTGCAAGAGAAGGAAGACCAACTTGAATGTAGCATGATTAGTTACAAGAAGGCATTTGAATCCCTGTCATGTGATTGGATAATCAAATGCCTAGAAATAACAGGAGTCAGTAGAACTATCAGAATCTCTGTGCAAAGTTCAATGGCACAGAGGAAGACATGATTGCTGGGCAATAGGAGAGGTTAATATCAATGATAGAATGGGAGAGGTTAATATGCCACTAGTAATTGTCATTGCACTGGTTCCTCTTTCAATAACATTGAATAATTCAGGCCAGGGCTATCAAAGAACAAAAATATCTGCCAGCGTATCCTACCTCTTTTGAATGGACAAATTGAAGCTTCATGGAAAAACAACATCTGGAATAAAATTGCTGCTCAATTACTGTTAGTACATACAATCAAGATCAAAATTGGCCCACATCTTTGGAAGAAGCTTCAATACATGCAACTTTATTCTATTGTTTTTGTACTATTCTGTAATTCTTCATTGTTCCAATTCTTCTACATATCTTTTATCTTCCTGAGAAAAAGGAGAAGGCAAAGAAAGGGAATGAAAACAATTCAATAGCTATATTGGCTTCCTCTATTGCCAACTACATGTGGTTTGGGTCTACTGGCAAAGGTTCTTTCCCTGAGTTGACCTTTGTAATTCTTTCAATTCTTCTTCTTTGAATATTGTATATCTTATTATAAAACAGTGTTGATCTGCTAACATTGTTATTTCTTTATCTTTAACTCCTGTATATTTGCAATGGGCAAATACCCTTCCTTCCAGTACTCCTGCAGCTGCTGGCCTTGTTTATTCAGCTAACTGTCTTGAGTCCTATGGGTCATTTGATATCAGCTGTTCAGGAACTCTAACACCTAGCATTGTTCTTGTTGAGCTGGTCAAGGACTGGTATGGGTTTCTATAAATTACTCTTTTTTTATGGAAGAAACATTCTTCATTCTGCTTCTTTGATGAGACCTCTGTAGTATCATGGAAGCTCTGGCATAGTTCTATTATCCTCAAAGCATACAAGCCCTACAACCATGTCAAGACAGTGCCTCACTGGGGGATAATAATTATTATTCAAATTAAATGGAGTCATCTCAATTTCAAGTGACTCTAGGCAATTTATAACAATATAAAAACAGAATAAAAATGATAAGAACATTAAAACATCAAAAACTTTCAGCATTAAGAATTAAAACATTAATATTAACCAAGACTAAAAAGACTGTGTGACACATGAAAATTGGTATTAAATATCCAGGCCTGTTACAATAGCAAGTATAAATGCTACATATAAACAATTTATGTTAACATAGATCAAAAATAGTCTAAGAAAATTAAATATAAATCTATTTGCTTCCTAATAATTCAATCTATTTGGTGCTTGAATTCAAAGACATTTTTGCAACAGCTGTAGTCAAAAGATGCTATTATAGAATTTGATTCAGGATTCTGAAATGTAACAGACAAATATGGGAAGAGGAAGTTCAAATTATTTATAATACTAATTCCCTTAGCGTCACCATCCAGGGTTACTACATTTATCCCATAGAAATTTTGCTTATCCTCCCACTGATGAATTCCCTATGGAAACAACAGAATTTTAAAATAGCATCACATTTATGAGTAGTGAGAAGAAGGGAGTAATTAATAATTATGAGCAAGAGAAATTATTAGCTTTCTATGCTAAGTCTAGATTTTCACCTTTTTTGGTTTAGCACTGAAAAAGATATAATTAATTCTCTATCTCAGTTGTACCTCTTTAATCTAGCATGATGGACATTTATTGAAGAATATTTCAATAAGCAACTAGAAAATTATTTGCAAAGTGGAGGGAGGTGCTGAATGTATTTATTGATTATCGTTGTGAGGATTAATGAAAAAAAGACTGTTGCTACCAGAATTTTCTACTTTATTTAGGTAAGCTCTGGTAGTTCCATTTATCTGGAACTACACATCTGCACCTGATTTGTCATTAAAATAATATTTAGTTATCATTTTCTCACATCAAGACTTAATAATATATCAGAAACAGTGGCTCATCTGGTTCTGGAATGATAGTGAGAAATATATGACAAATATAAGAGTTGTATAAATGAGCTCAAATTTCCACAGTTTAAGCTCTTAACTTTGATATTAAAATTGTCAGCCTTGATAGATCTCTAATATTTTTGCAGACAGTCTTAGCATTCAATAGTAGCAAAAGGTACCCTTTGATTAAAAATGAGAAAAAGAAAGAAAGAAAAGGAAAGAAAACTTCAGGGAGGTGAAATGATGAAGCCAAATGCTCAGGATGGAACCCAAATCCATAAAACAATACTACCAATAAGTGGTAGGGTTCTTTTTTAATCTGATAAACCTGTATTACTGAAAGCCTGTAAATAAATGAAGCTGTAAGATGTCATCTGCTAACAAATTTGTTAAATCCTCTTCATCCTAGCTCTAGGCATTTTATCAGGTATATATCTGTTCTTTATTGTTTCTTCATTGTCATTTATTCAGAGCTTGCTGAGGGGCCCTGATGCTATTGGACTGTTTAAATTATCAAGTCTGTTTGGGCTGAAGGGCATTTTCCCATGCCAGAAGACCTCAAGCTGACAAACTGCAAAAGAACAATTTGGATGAACTTTGTTTCAATGGTTTGGATACTATTTGCTGGATTCTCTTTTCTTTTGAAACTGAACAGCAGTGTGTATTTGTATGTGTGTGTGTGCTTGTGTGTAGGTATGCATACATGCCTACATGTTTGTACATATGTGTGCAAGTAAACAAGCGTGGGAAGAAATATCCATCTGGTTCAGTTCCAAGCCAGGAGAAAGGCACTGGAGACAAAATGGAGGGTGGAGGTTGATTGGAAAGAGGGTTTAATGATGAAGCAAAACCACATGGATTCTGGGCAGCTGACCACATGGAGTTGAGTGGGGGTTTTTATACCTTCTCTTGGACTTTGCACTTGAACTTCCTGTTCCTGTGTAATAGGACATATATTCTATTGGCTGTTGTCAGACTCCCATGGGGCATGTAGGGGTTATGTAGGGGTCCTAGCTGGCTCTATAGACAAAGTACAAATCCTAGGTGTTTGTCTGAGTTATGTTTGGTTTCTGAGAGTGATACAATGAAGGAGTTTATGTTCTGAAAGGGTGTTTGGCAATTCCTATTGTTGGAAGAAATGTCCATCTGGGTTCAGTTCCAAGTGGGAAGAAAGACACTGGAAACATGGTGACTGCTTGGAACGATGGTTTAATGGTGGACAGCAGGACCACATGGGGTTTGAAGTCCTGGGCAAGATGGATTATCTGGGTGAGAGAGGGAGAGAGATTTATACCCTCTGTTGGGCTTTGAACGTGCTTCCTGTTCCTATGGCAAGAAATGTATCCTGATTGGTTGTCAGACTCCCGTGGAGCCATGCAGGGGTAATTTTGTAGGTTATCTTGTGTCCCAAGCTTGGTTGAATCTTGCTGGGTGATGTAATCTTCCCAGGTGCCATGTGGTGAGATGGGTAGAAGGCTAATCCTATCATGTCCTAAGGACCATGTCTTAATCTCATCACTCTAGAGCTGAAGAGGGGGAGGGGGGAGCTGCAGGAAGTTGCTTTGTCTTTAAAAACATGTTTCTCTTTTTCTCATCCAGGGAAATATAATATTCTGCCTTTTTAATATTTCCTAGAATATTTCATTCTTCTAAGAGAGGGGTGGCTGCTAACTTTCTATAATAGAAAAACTAATTCTAATCCTCATTCCCACAACCCATGTCCTAATATTGTCAGTGTAATCAATGGTAGTTAGCAAAAATGTGTATCTCTTTACCAAACAGACAAAATACATCCTGAAACTATTTTTAATCATTTCATCTTTTGTGGAGAAAAATGTTCCAGTTTGTATTGTGCTATACTGTACTATACAAACTTTAAAAATGTGTAGTTTGCTTAAATTCAGTATGAATATCCTGGTTTGTTTTCCTTCCACCACCAGTATATAATCACAATCCAACTATTTCAGATCCATACTTATAATCCTTTCCAAGTGAATGAGTATCTCCAATATAAGCACGGTGTCATTATTATGTGTCCTTATAAATTTGTGAAAGTATTCAGACATTTAGAATCAGTGGTAACTAGTAGATCTTAAAGAATTTCACCATTTATAGCTAAGTATGGTATAAGCATGTCCTAAACATCTTTTTTTTAGCCCAGTCTCTGTGAAGTTGCTTCCATCTTATACACAGTCCATGAACAAGCTTACATTAACCGTAGCTACATCTGTGTTCAAGAAGAATTTTCTTCTTGAAAATTCTGTCTGTTGCAATATCTGTAAAATTCATTTCCCTTCACTGTCCATTTTGTTGGCAGGAAAGGTAGATTACCCCAAGCGGATTCAATCTGGCACTTATTGGCCATTTCAGGCTGATTCAACCATGTGTTGAGCCATATTCTCCTACAGTAGTTTCTTAGACCCAGTTCTAAACCAAGGGAGGAGCTTACAGTCACCATTTTTATGCTTTCCATCTTTACTGTTGCTTCTAGTCCTTTTGAACTGCTGTCTCGGGCTTTATGCAGTGCTGTATTTGCACAATGTGGAAAACACTCTCTTGACCCCAAAGCTAGGGGAAATCAATATGTGTCTGCATTGGACATCCATGGGATTGTGCATATGCTTGTGTGACTTAGCTTCCTTTATGATTCCCACTTTATGAGATGCGAGAAAGGATAAAAACATCCAAAGAGGTCAAGCTTCATATGTCATCTCTATCTAATTCCTGGATCACTATTATGATTATGATGTGATATTATGTTTGTGACTCTGAGTAGACAGACCAAATTATTAGCTCCATACTACACGGTTCTTTTACTCTAGTCTAGGTGGAGTTCTGCCTTTACCAGAAAAAAGGCTATTGTGTGCTCAGCTTGATTTTGAGCACATGATCCAAGAAGCACACAGAACAAGGATTACAAAGCAAAAGAAATTTCTAAAATATTTTACAACATGTAAGTCAGAATTGGTTTATATTTCACCCACATTATTAAGATGAAAGAAAAGAAACACCAGAGTGATAACATATAGACATTTCATTTCAAATCTGGATTTTTTTCCCCTTTTCTCTACACAATTGGGGCAGATCTTAGGAAACGTGGATTTCAGCCACCTTGTGTAATTGTCAAACTATCTAGAAAAACTGTTTTTAAGAAGTCAAAAATTCTGGAATGCCTTTTCCAACCTACTTAATAGCATTTCTGCTACCTGCCCAACTCTTTCCTTTATAAACAAGCATGGGAATATTTTTTCTAGATTTTTCCCACCTCTATATACTTAAAGAAGATCCTGCTCATTGTTAAGCTTCAGTTTTCTTTGGTTGGCTTCTCCCCTCAAACTAAGTTTTATTATTCTCTGATTTCAAGTATTTATCCTACTATCGATGAACATATGGACTGACACTGACACCCTTTACAAAATGTATTAGCAACATTACTTTGAATTACAAAGAATAAACATTGGGTTGCAGAATACAATGGAATATGGAGATTCTCAGAATTATCTCATATTAGGACAGTTATGGCTTTCCCACAGATAATCCGCATGACATGACAATACTTGGTTATTACCACTTATAATTTTTCTAGTAATCTTGTTCTCTTCATCGCCCCAACCATTTTAAGGATTAGAATATTGGATTCAGGATTATTTCATGTTCAGTCACTTCAAAAAATAGATAAAATGATTGCAGCCTCCTTGTTGCCCATGTAACTAGAAAGTTCATGCAAGACTGGCTTATGGATCTCCCAAGCTGGACAACTCCAGCACAAACTGGGTAGTACATCTAGAAATTTTTGCTAAAAAAATGGGCAATAGATGCCACAACAGGGTGAATAAGGACTTTACAACATGGACATTTGGCCAAAAGTTTACTTGCCCACTAATACCCATCATTGACTAGCAAAAACTCCTAACCAGAAGGAGCCAAAGAGAATGGGAGGTAGGCAAATTAGCACTGCCAATTGACAAGTTAGTAATCCGTTTCAGTGCCAGAGGTGAGACTCATGAGCAAAATGTAGTTTGCTGACTGCTAAGCTTACCTACTAGATATCCTTCCCAGGAACTGACCAAAAGTAGGAGGCAAGGCAGAGGTGCTAATTTGCCCATGACCCACCTAATCTCTCTAATACCTCCTGGCCAAAGATTTTTTCCTGCCAGCTTGCCTTCTGTCAAGACTGCCTTTAAAGAATGCTTTGCTGATGAAGAAAAGATGTGTCTTCCAGACCAGGAACCATAAAGACTGGGAAATCTTGTTAGGAAAAAGCTGGAGATGAGCGCTTCTCTAGAAGCAGAAACAACTAGAGAGAAGGAGTTGTTAAAGCTCACATCCCTGTCCAAAAAGCCAAGAGAATGAAGACTACTTAAGCTACCAGAATTGAGACACACTGAGCGGAAGAGCCTAATTGCTGGCAAGAGCAGGACTGTCCAGCTCATTAATCAACCACATTTGGGAAGATGCCTAGCTCAGCAGACTTAGCAGACTCACTCTTTATTTTCATGACCAATTGCATCTAAAATCCTTGCTCTGTGCTTTGTGGTACTTCTCTAAGGTTTCTGAACTTTGGATCATTCTCTGCTTATTCACTCGGAATTTGATGACTGATCAGAAAGATAGCTCGACCACAGTACAGAACATGTAAGTTGTTTACCTTCTTCAAACTCCTTATTTTTTTCTAGATGGCCATCTCTGCCAAAGGAATGTATAACTGTAGTAACTTTAAAACAGGGCATCTTCTCCAAGTGATGCAAGTAGTGAGGGACTTTGGCACAATTCACTTGCTTCTCTGCCAACATGTATTTTAGATGAACCAGTTGGCCAGAAATTTTTGACTGACAGTGCCAAAAGGAAGTGGCTGGGTGTTGCATTGTTTAGCCTTCCAGTAGATGATACAATAAGTCTCATGCATTTCCTCTGCATCTATACAGTAACATCTTTCAGATTGCTCATAGCAAGTAGCCCAGCTGCTGTGAATTTAAGGTGGGACTAGAACTCAGTGTCCTGAGTTCTAGCATAGTTCCTTAACCATTACACCAAACTGGCTCTCTCTAAGTCATAAGAACTGATAAAACTCTTTTTTTGGATTTTAAAAGCAAACTTATTTTATCTTGAAATGCATGAGCAAAAGTTATTACAGTATGAGAAAAGTTACTGCGGATTTACGTCTCTCTTTGCTTTTTTGCTACTGTTTGTAAATTTATAGTATCAAATTCAACAGGTCTATAACTAGACTTGCTTATCATGTGATTCTTTTTTGCAATCAATAATGGGGAATATGAACATGTGGAAACCAGATAGCAGAATAAGATTACATTCATTCTATTTCCCAAACTACCTTAACATCCATATGGGTGAGTTTAATTATGGCTGTGAATTATTGGATTTGAAATCAAAAAGATATGGAATATACTAGCTTGGGAAAACTTGATTTAATTCAACATACTGATACTTTTTAAACAGCATTGTAAAAACTGAGAAAATACAATGAAATATTAATCACCTATATAAACCCATCCTAATTAGAACTTTATTTAATAAAATAAATTCATCAATTTTACAATCTCAACCAATCAATGCAACTGAAATTACATTATATGGTTTCTCTAGGCCAAGGGTGTCAAACTCGTCACGTCATGTTGCCGTTGCGTGATGTTTCACGACATTTTTCCTATTCGCGCAGCTGGGGTGGGCATGGCCTGTACATGATGCATCCAGCCTGCAAGCCACCAATTTGACACCCCTGCTCTAGACTGATGTTCTGGGCTATTTTGTAATTTTAAAAAATACACAAACATTTCCAAGATTTTTCAGAGATGGTCAATTATAAATCACTTTCTACTTTCATAGTTGGATATATTGATTAAGAAAATAGTGTCTTCTCAGGTGGACTCACCCTAGAAGTAAGGAATTATTTTTATTTATTTCAAGCTAGTTTACTAGCAGGCTAAGAGTTAAAATCTCTCAATTTTCAAGATGAATCACATTTGTCTGAGATCTGACAAAATATGATTCTGGTTTCTTCCTTCTTGACCTCTCAGCAATTTCAATACAACCAACATGGCTTCCTTCTGGAAAAAAAACTTGAAACAATGGGAATAGGAAGCATTGCTAGGTATTAGATGGTGTCACTTAGAGATAGTTGTTCCTCAAAATGAGAGTATGGCATGATGCCCCTCAGGTTTCTATTCTGTCTCCAGAAATGTTTATCATACATGAAAGTATTGGGGATGATCATCATTAACAAAAAGAATAAGCAAGAATTTGAGGGGGAGATAAACTAAGAAAAGGGAAGATACAGAAGGAAGAGGAGGAAGAAAAGAGAGGAAGAGGAAAGGAAGTGGGGATTGCTGACTGTTGCTGCTGGCTTTTTCCTGACTGCTGATGATAATCATGTGTTGTAATTCTGATTGCCCATTGGGTTTGTCTGTAGCATTGCTTGCCACCCATTTTAGGCCCACATAAAGAAGCCAGTTCCCAGAAAGCTAGCATGTAGTAGTTTGGCTGTGGAACTTGGCAAAGCTAATAGCAAAGACCTTGGATGTTCATCAGAGGGGGCTGAATAACACAGATTTTATCATGTTTATTTTCCTTCTGAAAACAATAAGAATTATACATGCTGCAAATGCAAGCCAAATGTTCTCCAGGAAGAGATGAAGAACCAGAAGCAAAACTGCTATCCACCCCAAACTTAGCAATCAAGAAACTTAATCAAGAAACCCCCAACCCAGAATGACAGGGGGGTGGGGGGGAACACAAGAAAATGAGACTGGGAGATAGGGGAATGTGACATAAAGGCTTCTTGTTGTCAAGAAGCATCTTATATTTACAAACTGAGAGAATTCCTGGCAAGAGTGGTTCCAGTTCACAAGAAGTGGAAGGAAGGTGTCTGCAATCCTAATCTGGAAGCCTTCAAATTGAATAACGTGAACATAAGAAAAGACTGCTTAGAAAATAGTATAATGCTAAGTGCTAGGAGAGATGTGCTGGATGTTGTTAGTCTGAGCTGAAAATGAATTTATTAGGGTAAAAATAGTAGTAGATTCAAGAACATCAACAAGTAAACTATTTTCAATTTACAACTAATTTATCTCTGTATATATTAGGCCAGGGAGTTTCTATGATTTTTCATCACAGTGTTATGATGTAATGAAGAATAGGTAGTCTCTTGTATATTACTTGGGGGAGTTTTCAACTGTGGGTTGTTTATACAGTGATTATTTGAATTCTCATCACTCTGGGGAATCAACCTTTACAGATATGGATGTGCTAGTAGATCATGAAACTGTGAATACAGGAAGGAAGAGGAATCAGTCTCTCTATGTAGATAAACCAAACATGGAGAACATAAAGAAAGATTTGGAAATCTTAGTGCAGAAAGGTGAATATAATTTTAGTAAGCATTACTGAAATTTAATGAAACAAAACTCATTAAGTGGAATGCATGAATTGTGCAACTTATTCCAAAAACATAAGTCAAAAGTCCTAAAATAACTTCAAAAAACAAAAAAGCAGAAGCAACTTAGCCTTAGAAGAAAAGCCAACAGAAGCAAAGGGTGGAGGTTTTTTCAGTTACACCAATAGCAAAATTAAGCATGTTGAGCATGTTGCTACAAGAGGATGGTAGGAAAGCAAAGATGATGCAATCAGTTTCTACTTTGCTTTATTCTTCTTTCCAAAAAGGAACAGTTATCAAATAGGCCTAATCAGAACAATTGACAAAAGAAGGAATGGTAACCTAAAGGAAACGCAGAAACTATTTGGGAGCATATGGCTGCCATGAATGAGTTTAACTAGATCATAGACTCAAGCAATTATATCTGAGAGATTTGAAGGAACTCGCATTAGGAGCTCCTTTTGTGACCTCTAATAACACCTTCAAGGAGAGACATGTTGATATAGGATTGAGAAGCTTAAATATTGTTCTTATTTTCAAAAATGGAAAAATAAGGAGCCAGGTATTTGCAAAATTGTCACCAAGACATTAATATGGTACTGTAGAAAGTTAGCACCCACCCCTCTCCTAGAAGAATGAAATATTCTAGGAAATATTAAAAAGGCAGAATATTATAT
>JANHFL010122127.1:0-11392 GCA_032468155.1 Oxyrhabdium leporinum
CTTTAATAAACTCTTATTTAGATTAATTGAGATCTGAGTGCTGAGTGAATTATTTGAACTTAAATGGAACGCTGACACACTGGTTAAATGTTTATTCTATCATCCTTTTTGTTTTGATTTATACAAGCCAGTGTATGTGTAAGAGATATGGGGTTTTGTGATTTCACAGATCAAGGATAATGCATTGTAAAAAAAAGTCACCCATAGATACACAAGGTACTAACATTAATGTGCACAGAAAATAAAATTCTGAGTAACATGTGAAAAATGAAATGAGTTGATCACTCTTTCAGGCAGCTGTCCAGCCTGCCAAACAGTATGAGTCAAGGAACTGCAAAACAAGTATGGAAGTATTAATTGCAAGTTGACTCCTTCTTCATGTTGACAGTGACAGAACTTATTAGCAGCTGTCTCTTGGTTGGAAACCTTGGCAAATCAGGTGCTATTCTTATCACTGTCCACTTTGGACAGGTGTCCCAATCATGAATCTGGCTCATTACCATCTTCCTATCTATCTTCAGATGGTAGGCTGAGTGTTGGAAGAAGAATGAAAAAGCAGTTTGGTCTCTACTTTCTACAGATGACCTTCCTAAATCAGGCATAAGAAAGTGTTTCTGTTCTGGTTATTTTCAAGTATTCTTGTATTGGGTTATTCAAGGAAGTTTCATCAAAGCCTGCTACACATTTACTTATCATTTGTTGAAAATGCTGTAATGTACTGTGTTTGGAGAGCTCACTTGCATCATCATGATTTACAAGTTGCAGGAGTTGGGTCTCTACTTCATGCTAAGTAAAACACAATGTCACTACTAACTGTCTCTCAGAAGTAAATTTGCAAGGCTTCTGTTGTGTCAGGAAGTTTTCCTGCAGGAAGAAAGAATGATGGACACATTTTCAGAGGACATGACTGAACTAAAATATATTTCTGTAAAGGAATCACAGAACATTTCTGAGAAAACTTATCCTCCCTAATGAATCACAGTTTGCAAACCATAATTCTGAAACAGATTGCTGTGTTACTGGAAAGGCCTGACAAAAGAGAGTTTCATATCTTCTATGATATTAAAGTTCTAACATATTGGGTAAAGCTGGTACTGGTATATGTCTATGTGTGGAAATCATAGAGTGTTGGAAAGTGCTTCAGAGGTCTTCCATTCCAATGCTTTGCCCAAGGCAGGAGACATTATTCCATCTTGGACAAATGGCTGTCTTTTTTTTCTTGAAGAGCTCTAGTGACAGAACACCCACAACTCCAGAAGGCAAGCTGTTCCATTCATTAATTGTTGACAACCTCAGGAAATTTCTCATGAGTTCTAGGTTGTATTTCTCTTTAATGAGCTTTCACCCATTTTTTCTTGTCCTCCCCTCAGATGTTTTGGAAAATAGATTGACCCTTTCTTCTCTGTGACAACCCCTCAAATACTGAAAAACAGTTATCCTGTCACACCTATCATTCTCTACATTAGGCTAGACATATATAGTTCCTTTAACCATCCATCATACAGTTTAGCCTCCAGCCCCCTAATCATCTTTGTTGAACTTCTCTGCACTCTTTTTAAGTCTCAAAATATTTTTGTATCATGGTGACCAGAATTGGATATAGTATTCCAAGTGTGGCGTAACTAGTGCAGTATAGAGTGGTACTATAGCTTCTTGAGGAAAAAACTGGCAAGAATTTTCCAACCAGCAAACTATATTTTAAATAAATATTTTTTTAAAAGTAGAATAACGGAGTTAGAAGAGACCTTAGAGGTCTTCTGGTCCAACCCACTGCTCAGGCAGGAGACCCTATACTATTTCAGACAAATGGCTATTCAATTTCTTCTTTAAAACCTCCATTGATGGATCACTCACAACTTCTGAAGGCAAGCTGTTCCGCTGGTTAATTGTCCTCACTGTTAGGAAGTTTCTCCTCAATTCCAGGTCGCTTCTCTTCTTGATTAATTTCCATCCATTGCTTCTTGTCTTGCCTTCTGATGCTCAAGTATTGGAACACTGCTACCATGTTACAGCTATTCCTTCTTCTCACTAGACTAGACATATCCAATTCCTGCAACCGTACATCATTTGTTTTAAACTCCAGCCCCCAATTATCTTTGTTGCTCCTCTTTACACTCTTTCTAGAGTTTCAACATATTTTTCTATATTGTGGCAACCAAAACTGCAGTATTCCCAGTGTGGTCTTACCAAAGCATTATAAAGTGTTATTAAATCTTCATATGATTTTGATTCTATCACACTGTTAATGCAACTTAGGATTTTATTGACTTTTTTGGCAGCTGCAACATACTACTGGTTTAAGTGGTTGTCTACTAGACTCTTTGGTCCCTCTCGCAATTGCTGCTGTTGAGCCAGGTTCTACCTATTCTATACCTGTGTATTTGGTTTTTCTTACCTAAGTGTAAAATCTTACTTTTCTGTACATTAAATTTCATTTTGTTAGATAGGACCCAGTGTTCAAATCTGTTGAAATCCTTCTGAATCTTGAACCTATCTTCTGAGGTGTTGCCTATTCCTGCTAACTTGGTGTCGTCAGCAAATTTGATGAGTTCCCTCATCTAACTTGTTTATGAAGATATTGAAGAATACTGGACCTAAGACAGAACCTTGGCCTACCTCACTGCTTACTTCCCTCCATATAGATGTAGTTCCATTAAGTGATGCTATCTATTCCACATTTTTCTAACTTACTAACAAGTAGGTTGTAGTCTACTTTGTCAAATGTCTTATTGAAATCCAAGTGTGCTATGTCCACAGCATTTTGCTGGTCCACTAATTTATTCACTTTGTCAAAGAATTAAGTAAGATTTCTTTGGCATGATCTGTTTTTTGACAAACCCATATTGGCTTCTGGTAATAATTTTGCTTGCTTCTAGTGTTTACAGATCTATTGCTTGATTATCTTTTCTGGGATCAGTCTGATTGGTCTGTAGTTTGCTGAGTCTGTCCTGTCCTCCCCCTGTTTTTGAAGCTGGGAACCACATCAGCTTTTTTCCAGTTCTCTGATAGTTCCCAGGTGCTCCAAGATCTTTGAAAGATATGGTTCAATGATTCTGAGATCAGGTTTGCCAGCTCCTTCAGAACTTTGGGATGTAATCCATCTGGTCCTTGTGATTTGAATAGTCTAGGATGGACAGGTGTTTTTTTTTACCTCCCTCCCCCTATTTTAATTTGTCTTCCTAGTCTGCTTTATACAGTTCTGATTTTGATAGATTGGGCTATTTTTTTTTCCTTTTGTGTAAAGACAGATGCAAAAAATGAATTAAACAACTCTGCTTTCTCCCTACTGCCTGTCACTTCATTGCCATCATCTCCCATTAGTGTACTGATTGTTTGCTTGATTTTTTCCTTGTTTTATTATTTTTGATATTTGTTGCAAATCTTACTTTATTCAGTCTTAGGTTTCCTGACTTCATCTTTGCAGATTCAGACTCTATGCTGCTATTCTATCTTAGCTTTCCCTCTTTCCATTTTTTATACTTATCCTTTTTGTATTTTAGTTTATCGGAGAGTTCTTTGTGCAACCATGCTGGTTTCTTCTTGGATTTCTTGTTTTTCTTTTTCAGTGGTATTGGAGGCTTTTATGATCATATTTTTTTCGGTTTTCCAAACTTTTGAGTTGATTTCCCTTTTAAGATTTTCATCCATGGAATCCTTCCCAAGGTCGCTCTTAAGTTCATTGAAATCAGCTCTTTTAAAGACACTAGTTTGATTATGTTCTGTTGCTTGTGTCTGCATTATATTGAATTCCAATATGACATAATCACTTTCCACCAAAGTTCTTGCTAATTCAACGCCTTCTATCATTTCATCTCTATCATTTTATATACTATAAAATAATAGTATATTTAAAAATAAATATATACTCAACTATATTTTAAAATAAAACCTATGTATCTGAATGATTTCTCTTCTAAATGAATTACAATACATGTCAGCTCTTCAAGGTAGGCCAGTTCAGGAATCAGATGCCACCAGAACTCTATTCTTATAATCACAGGATTTTAAAATCCTGCCAGAATTTCCCTTTAGTCCCTTTTATACATTACAAAGGATGTTATTTTGAGTCTCTTTCTAATGTTCCTTCTACTCCCTGGCTATATTGTTGTTAACATTCTCTTTAATTATCTCTAAATGGTTCTGCTAGTGTTTCTTGCATCCCTTTCTATGCAAGGAAGTATGAGTGGGTGGAAAACTGAAGAAGTCATGATAGAATACAGTTAATGAAATCCTAAAATAGAGAAAAATGAGACATGTAAAACAACAGGCCATTCATTTCTTTGGTATTTCATACTTTTTGTGATCTGTATCTTTATTTACTCCCAAAAGGAAAAGTATTGTGGGTACACATATATTGTACATGTTATTCATTTTCTTCTTAGTTACTCTTTTGTCCATAATTTAAAGCCTAGAGAGGGATTATTTTATTAACTTCTATATTTATGTTATCTTACTTAAATCATAACCTATTTCTTGGTATGCTAGAAAACTGTGGGATGGATAGTACCATTGCTAGATGGATTTGTAACTGATTAACAGTTTACGTAGACCACAACCTGGCTAACAGATTACAACTGTAATTTGTAATTTAAATTTGTCATTGGCTAACAGTTTAAGTAGACCACAATCTAGCTTGGTAAGCTAGAAAAATGTTGGATAGACAGCACAGCCACCAGATGGATTTGTAACTGGCTAACAAACCACACTCAACATGTAATCCTTAATGGAACTACATCCACATGGAGAGAAGTAAGCAGTGTGGTACCCCAAGATTCTGTTTTAGGCACGGTACTCTTCAAAGTCTTCATAAATAATCTAAATGAAGGAATAGAAGGAGAACTTATCACATTTGCAGAAGACACTAAGCTGGCAGGAATAGCCAATACCCTAGAATATAGAATCAAGATCCAAATGGATTTCAACTGTCTTGAACACTGGGCTGAATCCAACAAAATGAAATTTAATGTAGATAAAGATTTTACATTTAGGCAAGAAAAGCCAGTTGTTCAGGTTCAGATTAGAAGAAACTTGGCTCAATACCAGTAACTGTGAAAGGGATCTTGGAGTCCTAGTGGACAACCACTTAAATATGAGTTAATCGTGTGCAGTAGCAGCCAAAAAAGCCAATGCAATCCTAGGCTGCATTAATAGAGGGATAGAATCAAGATCACATGGTATTAATACTGCTTTATAAAGCCTTAATAAAACCACATTTGGAATATTGCATCCAGTTTTGGTCATCACAATGTAAAAGAGATGTTGATATTCTGGAAAGAATGCAAAGATGATTTGGGGACTGGAGACAAAATCAATGAGATATGTCTAGTCTAGTGAAAAGAAGCACGAGGGGAGACATGATAGTAGTATTTCAATATCTGTGAAGATTCTCAGTCATCCAGGTCATGGTTGTCCCAAAGGTGGTTTTTTTTCAAGAGGCAACTCAACTTTCTTGTTTTTCTTTGAAGATGTTTTGCTTCTCATCCAACAAGCTTCTTCAACTTTGATTGGATAGTGGGGAATGGAAGAATTTATATTCCTTGCAGGCAGCTGGTCATTTGCATTCTTTTAGAGCAGGGGTGTCAAACTGGCAGCCTGCGGGTCAGATGCAGCACACGCAGGCCATGCCCACTCCAGCTCTTCAAATGGGAAAAACATCATGAAACGTTGTGAGGGCAATGTGACATGGTGAGTTTGACACCTATATTTTAGAGAATCATTTTCTACAGATAAAAACATGACTGTGCCATGGGTTCACCTGTGTCCCCCATTATGGCCAATCTTACATGGAAGAGGTAGAAACCAAAGCCCTAAACTCATTGACAGGAATTCCACCCACTCACTGGTATAGGTATGTGGATGATCTTTGGTCAAGATCAAAACACAGGAATTGGAAGCGTTCACCAAACATATCAACTCTGTGGACAGATACATCAAATTAACACGGGAAGATTTTTAAGGAAAATAGTCTAGCCTTCCTGGACTGTGCAGTATACATTTAAGGAAGACAGAAGCCTTAATGTTGAAGTTTACAGAACACCCCCCCCACACACACACACAGATCAATATTTACATTCTGATTCTCACCACCCACTGGAGCCCAAAATGGGAGTTATCAGAATCCTACACCACAGATCTGAAGGCCTGCCTACCAGCAAAGATGAGAAAGAAAAAGAACTAAAACACACCAAGGAAGCCTTCAAAATGTGCGGCTAACTCAAGTGGGCCTTCATCAAATCCCCCCAAAAGACCCAGCAGGAGCTCCTCCATAATAGACAAAGAAGAAAACAATAAATGAAGCAATGTAGGAGGTGGAGCTGACGTCGTGGTGATACGGTGTACTTTCCATAGGACTCTATGGAAATTCGTTGAATTCCTCCTGCCAGAGGATCCTGCAGGACCTAGGCCACCCTGGAGAGGTGGTGAAGAAGAGAGGACACTCCATAGATCACAAGGAGACTGCAAACTCCTTGTTTGATCCAGAGGAAAGCTCTCAATTCGGCAGGAAGAAAAAGATGGCCATTGCGTACCTGACTGAGGCTGTGAGAGCCCGACCGGAGAAGAATGAGTACTGATTGATGAGGAACAGTGTGGCTGAACTGGGTGAGAATTTTCCAACTTCTGTTGAGGAATTTTCCCCTTTAAAAATTGGCTTGAGTGACAGTGGGACTCTAAAAGAAGGGGGTGGATTAGTTTACCTTCCACTCCCTGAAAATAGTGGTGAAATAGATATGGATAAGAAATTGGACTATTTGCGAGAAATAAGTGTTAAAGAGGAAAATTGGACTGGCTATCTCAATAACAATATTATTTGGACTTTATTGAACTAAAAACTTGGGAATGTAAAACATGGACTCTGGAGCCCCTAAAAGAAAAATATTTGCTTATGTTAAAGGAAGTTAAAGGAGAGGAGTAGAAGAGAAATAGAGCAACAGTGACACCTGCTGGCTGGAAAAAAGCTGTTAAGAGTAAAAGTAAAGTAAAGAAAGTGAGATTAATGGTTGACCTTGGGTGGTTTATTGAAAGAACATTGTTACAAGACTCAAAACTGTCTGCAGCTGGGAACTGTTTATAGAGAGTTCTGCAGAGAAAGAGCATGGAAACAGTGTGAGTTTTAAACATTGTAGCTCTCTGAATGGATATGGATTTTATAAACTGAGCAACCAAAACAGGAAAATAACAGAAGTTGTTTTTAAAGCAACTGAAGACCTTTTTCCTTCAGCTCTCCTATTTGGTGATTTATAATTTGTTTGATACATTTTTGGGTTTTGGCAGGCCTTTGTGGATTACAAGTTATCAAGAAGAAAACAACCTTTTTGAAAAGAACTTTGGACTATGGATATCTTGGCTTTGTGAAACATAACAGCTAAAAGGGTGAAGTGACCTGAGGTCTGAAAACAAGAACTGGGAATAAGAAAATTGTTGGACTGTTTCAGGTGTATTCTTTAAATTGGGTATTGTAGAGTATTTTTGATTTACTATTGATTGTTTGATTATTGATTGATTGTCTCTGTTAAATAATCATTACTTAAAATATTTTATTATTTAAATAACTAAAATGATAAGCAATACAAATTTAAATAAAATAGGGAGAAAAAAATGCATCTGCTTTGATGCAGCAGCAGCAGCATCAAGTCCAGCGTGTCAATACTCTATAGACTCCATGTTGCAGAATGAATGATTGAATACCTTTCAGTCAGAAATGAAAACAATGTTTCAAGTATTACAAGAAGCTATGGCCAAGAATCATGATGACTTGGCAGATAGGATGCAAAAGATGGAACAAAAGATGAAGGATAAAATAACAGCAAATAATCACTAAAAATGAACGATGGATTCAGAAAATAGATGAGAAGACAGAGCAAACAGATAAGAAAGTAGAAGAGATTGATTAAGGTAGATAATGAGCTTGAGCGATCCATAATTATGCTGAGCAGAATATTTCCTGAGATTGCAGAATATTGACGAGGAAAAAGGGGAAGATCTTGCTGAAAAAAATGGCAGGATTGCTAGCAGATGTGCTGGAGGAGAGTAAGAAAGAAGTCCTCTCTGGGATTGATGAAATATTCAGCATACACACAAGCTGTGCAAGAAGGAACAAACTTCCCAGAGAGGTACATGTGAGATTTTCAAAGAAGGAAATAAGAGCAGAAATACTTCAAAGAGCAAGAGATGTCCCATTGAAATATAATGGGAGAGAAATAGCAGTCCTGAAACAAGTACCCAGAAGAGTTAAGAGATACAAGGAAACAGTATCAATTCTTGACAAGACAACTAATAAAACATGATATAAACTTTAGATGGCTGATACCTGAGGGAATATTGGTGACTTGGTTGGAAAAAATAGATTAGATGCAATAGATAAAGCAGAACAATTCTACTACTAGCATTTTGCAGCATTTGAAGAAGAAGAGAGAAGGGGGAAATAGATGTCAAAAAACAAGAGGAATCATTAGGAGAGAGAAGCACACAACAAGAAGAAACTGAAACAGCAAAAAGAGAGAAGGGAACAAGAAGGAGCAAGACTGAAAGAACAGAGAAATAAGATCAACTAGAACAACAAAACCTATCTATGAATAAACAATGGAAGAAGAAACAAAACTATTATCAATCAACATAAATGGACTAAACTCATCCATGAAAAGAAAAAGGATTTTTAACAAATTAGAAAAGTTAAAATTAGATTTAATCTGTCTTCAAGAGGTTCACATTAAAAAACAATATAGTGAGTTATTAGAGTATCCCAAAATTGGGAAACTATACTCTTCATTAGCACAGCAAAAGGAAAGGGGGGGAGTGCTATATATTAAAGAAACAATAAAGGCTAGACAATTTTTTTGCAGACAAAGATGGGAGAATATTGATGGTGGAGGTAACAATGAATCAGATGTTGATAGCGATATATGCATTTAATAATAAACAAAAGTTTTATGGAAAACTCCATAAGAAAATTATAGAATTGGAATATGAAAATATTTGTGTGGTAGGAGACTTCAATGCAATTGTAGATACAAAACTTGATTATAAGAGTAGTAAAACAGGTAAAAAAAATTAGGAGAACACTCCCTAAAACCTTTTTTAAGACGATGAAAGAAATAGGAACCCAACATGTATGGAGAGAAACACATCATAAGAAAAATCAATACTCATTCTATTCAAATAGACATAAATCCTGGTCTAGAATAGATATGGTGTGGATATCATCAGAATTGAAAATGTGTATAAGAGATAGAAATAGACCCCAATGTTTGGTCAGATCACAATCCTGTAAAAGTTGTATGGAAAGGACACAAAATAAAATTGAGAGAGACATTGAACCAAGCGATAATGCAAGATAAAGAATTTATACAAAGTATGGAAAAAGAACTGGGTTGTTTTTTTTAAGAGAACAGGAAAAAAGAGACTTCCTTGCAAACTGTATGGTATACTGCTAAAGCGTATATCCGGGGATTAGTCATAACTTACATGGAGAAGAAAAACAACAAGAAGAAACAATATAAGAAAATGTTGAAGAAGAACATAAAAGATTAGAATCAGAACTACAGAAAGAACCACCAAAAATAAATTGAAAAACCAAATACATCTAATAAAACATAAAATGAATCTATTGTAAAAAGATGAACTGGCACAAAAAATCAAAAGTGTAAAACAAAACTTTTTTGAGAATGTGAACAAACCAGGAAGATTGTTGGCATATAAACTGAAAAAAGAGAGGGAAAAAAATTGATATATTGATACATTGACTAATAGATGAGAAAAGGACCCTTTATTATCAGAATGAGGATAAAAAAATAATAATAAAAGAGTATTATGAAAAACCCAGAAAATAAAATACAACAATATTTGGAACAATCTGAACTTCCTAAAGTACCTGAAACTGTTAAAGCCATGTTGAATGAACGAATAACTATGATGGAATTGACAGAAGCGATTAAGAGACAAAAGAATAATAAAACACCAGGGCCTGATGGGCTACCGGCAGAATTTTATAAACAACTACAAGATATATTAGGCCCAGTTATGTTGGAAGTTTATAATGAAGTACTGCTAGAAGCGAAAGTACCAAATACATGGATGGAAGCAAATATTACTCTTATACCAAAAGATGATTCAGATTTAATGCAGATAAAGAATTATAGGCCAATATCCTTATTGAATGCGGAGTATAAAATATATGCTTCAATAATAGCAGAGAGATTAAAAAGGGTTTCGAATGAATTTATACATGTAGATCAGAATGGATTTCTGCCAAAAAGGCAGATTAAAAACAATATGAGAATGATTTTAAATACATTGGAATATTATGAACACATCCTGGAAAACAAATGGCATTGATCTTTCTAGATGCACAGAAAGCATTTGATAATGTTAATTGGCAATTTATGTTATTACAATTAAAATTCATGGATTTTGGGGAGAGATTTATCAATATGATCAAAGCAATATATCAGAAACAATCAGCTAAGGTGATAGTAAATGGGGACATGCCAGAGAATTTTGATATTAAAAAATGCACAAGACAGGGATGTCCACTGTCCCCCTTACTATTTATACTGACTTTGGAAGTGCTAACTAGAAATATTAGACAAGATGAAGAAACACAGAAAAGAGTGGTAATGGGAAAAATTGATACACAGTCACGAAAGTTAAATACTTAGGGATACAACTAACAGCAAAGTGTGCAATGATTAAAGAGGATAATTGTATGTTACTGATGCAACAAATTAAATCAGATTTGGAGAAATGGAAAAACTTGCAATCGTCATTGACGGGAAGAATACCTACTATAAAAAGGAATATTTTACCAAGATTATTATATTTATTTCAAACAATTCCAATAAAATTGAGGAAAAATATTTTGAAGAATTAAATAAAATAACATACATTTGGCTAGGGGAAAAAGCAAGAAAAAGCCTGAAAATGTTGCAAGATTCCAAAAAAAGAGGGGGCTTTGCGTTGCCAGATTGGGAATTGTATTACCAGGCCTCAGTATGTACATGGGTGAAAGAATAAATTAATCTGAGGCATAAAAGACTACTAACTCTAGAGGGACATGACCTTCTATTAGGTTGGCATACTTTCTTATGGTATGGGAAGAATAAAATACATAGCTATTTTCAAAGACACTATATTAGAAATGCATTGTTATCAGTATGGGTAAAAATTAAAGAACAACATTATCTGAAAATACCAGTCTGGTTTTCCACAATGGAAGCACTGATACATCCTAATCTTATCAATATGGAAAAAAATTATAAGATATATTTTGAATGAAAGGGGGGAATTAAAAACTAAGCAAGAACTGAGTAGTCAAGGGGTGGATATAGCATGGTGGCCACAAGTGCAGATACAATCTCGATATGAGAAAGATGCTAAAATGTATGGTTTTAATAAA
>JANHFL010122345.1:0-11389 GCA_032468155.1 Oxyrhabdium leporinum
AGAAGAAGAAGAAGAAGAAGAAGAAGAAGAAGAAGAAGAAGAAGAAGAAGAAGAAGAAGAAGAAGAAGAAGAAGGGGAAGGGGAAGGGGACGGAGGAGGAAGGAGGAGAATTAATCGGGAGGACTTGCCTCCAGAAGTTGTGAGTGGAGGGTTTGAAGGAAAGAGTGGACAGTCATTTGTCCAGGGTGGTATGGGAGAAAGGTGTCTAACTTTGGGAATCTTAAGACTTGAAGAATTCAACTCCCAGAATTCCTGGCTGGGGAATTCTGGGAGTTGAGGTCCATAAGTCTGAAAGGTCTGAGGTTGTACACCCCCTTGTAAGGGTCTCCTGCCTGAGCAGGGGGTTGGATTAAAAGACCTAAAGTTTCCTTTTAACTCTGCATTTCAATGAGATGCCTTCAAAGTCATGTAAAATGATGACCTGCTGGTGAAATCCAGAGTATGTGTTGGATATGAAGTATAATTTTATTGATCTTGACCCGCCCCTACTTATTTTATTCCATCGATTTAAAATTCAGATTTTTCCCAACTGGTTCATAATTATGACGGATGTTCAGACTGCATCTGGCATTTTTATTGTGAAGGTTTCGCCCCGACGCGCTTCAGCTCGCGAGTTCCCTTTTCTGACAAGGAAAAAGGTATAGATTTAATTCAGCAAATCAGTACAGGGGGTCCTTGATTTAAAACAGTTCATTTAGTGACCGTTCAAAGTTACAACAGCACTGAAAAAAAAGTGACTTATGACCGTTTTCCGCACTTATGACCGTCGCAGCATCCCCATGATCACGTGATCAAAATTCAGATGCTTGATGACCGATTCGCATTTATGACGGTTGCAGTGATCCCCTTTTGCTGACGAGCAAAGTCAACGGGGAAGCCAGATTCACTTAACGACCATGGTACTAACTTAACAACTGCAGTGATGCCCTGAACAACGGTGGCCAGGAAAGTCGTCAAATGGGGAGGGGTGGGTGGGAAACTCACTTAACAACCGTCTCGCTTAGCAACACAACTGCTGGGCTGAATTACCGGTGCCCTCGCCCACCCCATTCCCAGGGAAACATGGCAGTTGCACCTCTGATCAAACGGTGCTGCCAAAATAAGCCTGCCCCTACCACCTAAGCTGCAAAAACCTGCTTTCGCCTCTTGTTACTAATTTAAGAAAAAATAGGACTACAATTCACAATTACCCCTCTTCCTCCGTGGGGGCCCAGGATGGCAAAGAGCAAGGGGTTGTCGTTAACCAGGGAAATGAGGGGTGTTGAGGTCTGAAAAGGAAGCAGGACTCAGCCAGCTGGGAATTCGTGCAGGGAGGCTGCTGACGCCTTATAAAAGGTTGCCATGCAATTGCGTGGATTCACTTTTATTTTCATTTTGGTTTTTGGGGGGTAATGAAATCATTGCTGGCGTTGATACCAAGAGGAAAGGGGGGAAATATTGCCGCTTCAACCTGCAAGTAAGTGCATATTCATACAATAATTCCGACAGGAAGAAACACCTCAAGTTGTTGCCGGATGCTAAATATGCAATGGAAATTCTCTCGCCTAACTCAGGTTGGAAAGACAACATCAGATGATTATTATTTTTTTCATTGACCAGGTTTGAACAGAGATCCATAATATCCAAAAAAAAAACCCACCCCTAATTTAGAGACTAATTTAGAGAATAACTAATCATCCTTAGTTTTATGTTATACCTGATGCAGTATGTTATGTTATACTTGACTTACTGTCTTTCAGTATGTTTTTAATTTTGTATTATTGTACTTATTAGTCTTCTGTTGTTCCTTTTTATTGCAGGATTCCTTTTGTTGGGTTTACGCTTTTTAACATTTTCCCCCATTTTATTTGTGGTAGCCCCGAGTAGCCGCAGAGTGAGATGGGAGACAAATAAATTGATCAAATAAACAAATAAATACCTTCCAGTTAGCTGTGCAATGATCAACGCAATTGCAAGGAAGGACCAGTAAAAATCAGCAGAATATTGTACATCCAATCCAGTTTTCAAGATATAATTTGCCATGTGCTATTAAGTAAAAGAATTTTTTGAAGCATGATTGATCTATCATCGCTGGCTCTTTTTTTAGAGACCATTTAACAGATTGAATGGGATCAGCCCATTTCCCAAATCTGGTCTTCTGTAGATGTCCTTCGCTACAGTTCCCATTATCCAACTACAGGGAGACTGATGTTTAAAAAAACCACACCTTGTACAAAAGGTGCATAGTCTTATAGACATGAAAATTGGATATATAAGACCTGCCAATAAAATAATTCTCCCCACAAGTCGAGTCTCGAATTGATCCCTTTTATTTAATTTATTTAATTTTATTTATTTAATCCAGTTTTATTTGATCTAGTTTCGGTCGTCCGAATATAAAAAAAGATGTTGAGACTCTGGAAAGAGTGCAGAATAAGTGAGTTGGGAGGGACCTTGGAGGTCTTCTAGTCCAGCCCCCTGCTCAAGCAGGAGACCCTATCCCATTCCAGACAAGTGGCTGTCCAATCTCTTCTGGAAAACCTCCAGTGATGGAGCCCCCACAACTTCTGGTGGCCAGCTGTTCCACTGGTTAATTGTCCTCACTGTTAGGAAGTTTCTCCTTAGTTCTAGACTGGTTCTCTCCTCGATCCATTGCTTCTTTTAAAAATTTTATTTAGTTATTAACACATTTTATATGGCCGTCCAACTCACTCAAGATGACTCTGGGCCACTTGCAGAAGTAAAACTCCACGACAAACCCCAATAAACTCTCAACCCCCTGGTGACAAGATGTTGAGGCTCTGTATAGAGTGCAGAGAAGAGCGACAAAGATAAGTAGGGAAAATATGAGGCTAAAACATATAAAGAAATGTTGCTGGAATTGGGTACGTCTAGTTTAATGAGAGGAAGGACCAGGGTGACATGAGAAGCAGTCTTCCAATATTTGAGGAGCTCCTACAAAGACGAGGGGGGGGTCAACCTATTTTGAAGTATTTGATACTGCCAAAATCCTGAACAACATCGCTTGGTCCTCTGAATACAATCAAATAAATTTGCATTACGTCCTGGCAAATACATTAAAGCCATGATTTATCAGTGGAACTGGTGCGTTAGGTGTGAAGTGTTAGCTCCATCCCTGTTGATGTTTAGGAAATCCCTCGAGACTTGTTAAATTGGGGGTTTGCAGAGAACTGGCAATATTTAAAGATGGTTCCGGTATTGTGGTTGCTGCAATTAATGTATTTAATCTCTCTGTTTGCATATTTACTTTTTAATAATAATTTTCATAACAGTTGCTCCTGTTTTTATAATTACTGTTTTATATTGCTATTTTATTTGATTGTTATACACCCCTGGGAGTCATTTCTATTGAGATGTACTGTATTGAGATCAATAAATTTATTTATTTTCATATTTAAGAAAGGGATCAGCTAAAAACTAAGCAAAGATGTAGCTTCCAAGATATGTCCTTGGGATCTTGAAGTTCCTGGGAATCTACTCAGGGATTAATTGAGGAAAGATTAATAACAGAGAGTTCTTAACTTTTCATAAACCTTTGAATCATAATAAATAATAATAATAATATAATAATGGAGTTGTGTGCGTGGACTGGTAGGAAAGTCTTTTAAAAGTTGAGAAACCCACACAAGCAATCCATTTTTAAAATAACCTTAAAAGGTTTTTTCCAGTTTTAGGTCCAAACCTTTGTTTTTGGTAGAGATAAAACTACCCAATAACAGTTTCACCAACTTCTTCGATTTATTTTTTTTAATTGGGCAAAACTTGTTCCCCACCAGGGAACTGTGTTATGAAAGAGAGGCAACTAAAATAGTCAGAAAACAAGAACTGTTTTTTCTAACAAAAGCAGTAGAAAAATACAAAACATAGATTCCTAGGGCTTGAAGGGACCTTGGAGATCTCCAACCGCCGGCTTCAGGCAGGAGATCCTATACCATTGCAGACAAATGGTTGTCCAGTCTCTTCTTGAAAGCCTCCAGTGATGCACCCACAACTTCTGGAGGCAAGGAGTTCCACTGGTTAATTGTTTTGACTGTCAGGAAATTAACTCCTTAATATATTGCAAGATTATTGTTAAGACTTTACTGATTTATTGTAAGAAGACCCTATACATTTCAGTCCAATAGCTGTCTAATCTCTTCTTCAAAACCTCCAATACTGGAGCACGCATAACTTTCTTGTGGCAAGCTGTTCCACTGGTTAATTGTTGTGACTGTCGGGAAATTTCTCCTCATTTCTAGGATGCTTCTCTTCTTGATTAGTTTCCATCCATTGCTTCTTGTCCTGCCTTCAGATGCTTTGGAGGATAGAGGTTCTTTGTGGCAGCTCCTCAAATACTGGAATCCTGCTATCACTTCCCCACTAGTCCTCCTGGGCATTTTACAGTTAGATAATATCAAGCATGGACAAGTTAAAAATGTGATTAATAAAGAATTGTCATAAAAATATCCCAATAAAGAGGAACACAGACAAGCCACAAACAATAATTCTTACTTTAAGAGTCAGAGGTTTATTTCATGAGCAATTTGGAACATGAAAAGCCATCTTAATCAACAAGCATTACAATAAGATATTACTTACATGAACAACCCATTGCAACGAGGTCCACTGGCCATGATCTGAGACCCTTCCCATTCTTTTATACCTTTCTTCTGACGGCCCTTCAGTAAATGGAATTTTACTGGAGTCACTTCCCTGTTCTTTCATACTGACAGACAGTCTCCACATTTCTCAATATCTTTAATGTTCCTAGTCAAAAATAACTTCTGAAATGATCTACTTTGCAGATTCCTATTGCAATATCCCGCTAGCACAGCAGATTACAAATATTTCGTTATCCTTAGGAAAGACACTCTAATATACAGTGTTTCATTTCAGGCCTACTAACATTCTGAGGCCTATACAATTTTTGGTAGATTCAAAGCCTAGTTGTCTTCTTCTCACAGAATGCCACCAAAGAATCATAGAATCGTAGGGTGGGAAGGGACCTCGGAGGTCTTCTAGTCCAACCCCCTGCTCAACTGAATAAAGAATTGAATAAAGAACTGGATAAAGAATTGAAAAGGAGTTGTAGTTCTGTCTCTCTGTAGACATTTGACATTTGATTCATACTCTGCCCGTGGCTCTGGGAAAATTATCTTTTTTTTCTCAGTTCTCTAGAGGAGAGGAAGCAGAGGTTTTGTTGGCTTCGTTTGTTTTCCTTGCTCAAAAACCTTGTTAAAATAAAATCCATCCATATCAACAAATATATCGGTTTCAGCCAAACTGCACAAATAGTATTTTAGCCCATCTTTGTTTCAGCTGACGGCCCCTGCATAACAATTTATATCCTCTCTCTCTCTATATATATATCCTTCTTTTCCTGTGCAAAGCTGGAACAAAATGACTTGCAGGAAGAAGATTTGGGGAGATGGTCAGAGATCAGGAATTGTGACTGTTTTTCCCCCATGCATTCATGTTAGGGTCGCTCGGCTACAAAGCTATATAAATAAATGCAGAATCGCAAATAGAACAGAACAGAACAGAATAGAATACTTCACTGGCCCAGTGTGATTGGACACACACTTTTTAAAATTTTATTTTATGTATTCTTTTGTCATTTGCACGCTCGTAACGATTTTTTCTACACAGGCATGCCCAAGATTAACTAACTAATCTGGAATGAGCAAGAATCCACTGCTCCCATGACCGTAATTCTTAGAATACGTTGCCCCATAAACACCAATCCTAAAACTGAGATGTGTACTTACTTACTTATTTATTTATTAAATTTATATGCCGCACATCTGGCCGATAAGGCAACTCTGGGCAGCTTATAAGCAGGTAAATGTAAAAACAATTTAAATTGTTGAGTTACTTTAATTAAAGCAGATAGACGGAGAAAGACAGAGAAGGAGAGCGAGACAGAGAGAGAGAAAATACATGTGTAAGTACTACATAATAACAAAATAGATAATAATTCTTATAATAATTCTCTTGTATTTCGGTTTTATGCTTCCCACATTTGAGTCTCATATCCATAAGAATGACGGGCAGTCTTAATTTTATTTCAATAGATATTAACGCATAAATAAACCCATAAAGTGGGGGGGGAAATGACCACTCTTTCCCCCCGATGGGACGTTTTGCTCAAACTCAGTTCCTTTATGCCTATACCGTTGCACTGACAATCTGTGTGTTTTACTAATGCTTGGCTTAAGACCAGGTTACCCGACGGACCATTTCCCCCCCCCCAGTTGCACCCACCTAAGCCCACCAGAGCAGAGAGCCAGGGGACGTTAGGGCTCCCTTCTCTTAAGGAGGTCCATCTGCTGGGACCCAGGAGAAGGGCCTTCTCCGTGGTGACTCCGTGCCCACCATCCTCGCAGAGGTCAGAATGGCTCCCACTTTGACACTCTTTCCGAAGGCCCTGAAGACGTGGTTTTGCCAGGGGGTCTGGAGACCCCCCAAGGGGACACGGAGCCCACCCAATGGTTCGTTTGGTTGTTGTCACCAGAGGGCTGGGAATTCATCGGGTTTTGCGGTGGAGTTTTATTTCTGTAAGCTGCCCGGAGTCACCGTGAGTGAGTTGGGCAGCCAGATAAATGTTCTTAATAAATAAACATTTTAAAAGGATCAGGGAGAGAGCCACCCTAGGACTAAAGGGAAATTTCCTGACAGTGGGAACAATTAAACGGTTTCCCTTCAGAAGTCGTGGTGCTCCCTCCCTGGAAGTTTTCAAGAAGCGATCCTCTGAAATGGCGTAGGGCTTCCTGCTCGAGCAGGGGGTTGGTCTAGAAGACCTCCAAGGCCCCCTTCCCACTCTTGTTATTCCGTTAAAAAAAAAAAAAAAGACAGAACATCTATTGTAGCCAAGCCAAATGTGTCCTACGTCTGGTTGTTGTAAGCTGCCTCGAGATTCTGGAGAAGGCAGTGATAAATAAGATGACGACAAATTGGAATAAGCTCGAGCAGCCCGACGATTAGAAGGCCTTGGCAGAGGTATTGATGGGCAAAGCTGACACTCTCCTCCCTTCCGGTCTCTCCTTTTTCGTTTCCTAGACGCCTGGAGCCTTTCACACAATGGAGACTTGCAACTTCACGGGTGATTCTGTCCCTTCCTTCTGGCTCGTCGGCTTCTCCAGCCTCCAGGACCACCAGGGCCTGCTATTTTTCCTCTTCCTCATCATCTACCTGCTCATCCTTTCGAGTAACGCCACCATCATCGCGGCCGTGGCCACCGAACCCAAACTCCACAAGCCCATGTACTTTTTCCTGACCAATCTTTCCATCTTAGACATCCTGCTGACCACCATCACCGTCCCCCGGATGCTGGCCCTGTTCCTGATCAATGCCAAGTCGGTCTCCTCCCAGGGATGCTTCTTGCAGATGTACGCCTTCCACGGGCTGGCGGTGACGGAGACCTTCCTCCTGGCGGTGATGTCTTACGACCGCTACCAGGCCATCTGCCATCCCTTGCACTACGTGGTCCGAATGACCAAGCAGAAGAACCTACGGCTGGCTGCGGGAGCTTGGATCTCTGCGCTGATGGTCCCCATGCTGCCTGTCATCCAGTTGTCTCGGCTGACCTTCAGCGAGAGGCCCAGGGTCAACCACTGCTTCTGCGACCACTTGGCGGTGGTCCAGGCCGCTTGCCAAAATGCCTACACCGCCTTCCAGAGTTTCCTGGGCTTCAACATTTCCATGACCGTCGCCTTCGGTCCGCTGCTGCTTGTGGTCATCTCCTATGCCTGCATCATGATCTCTGTCTTGCAGATCAAGTCCAAGGAAGGCCGCAGAAAAACCTTCTCCACTTGCTTCTCCCACCTGGTGGTGGTCATCACGTACTACTCCTCCATTGCTCTGGCCTTTCTCTCCTACCGCGTCAAGATGCCCGGCGACGTCCACATCCTGAGCGACATGATTTTTGCCATTTTAACTCCTTTGGTCAACCCTCTGATTTACACTCTGAGAAACAAGGAGATCAAGAGGGCAGTGAGACAGCTGGCGTCCTCAAAAGTCTTCTCCATGCAGAAAAAGAGACTCTGTTTAGACCAAGTGAGGCCCAAGGTGAATTAAAACCGTGTTTTCATTAATGTAGGTTCTCTTTTAGTGGAGCCCTTTGACTTCAATTAGATTTCTGCATGTACCTAATTACATCCGCTCCAGGAGCTGTTAGTCTTCTCTGACTCTAAGAGCCGGTAAACTCTTGTATATTTTGGAGAGGCGATTTGTTGAAAACAGCATTAAGACATTTTTAGGTTTTATTTTGCGCCTATCGCACTGAATTTGCCTGATAGGAAACCATAATTGCGGCCAGATATTATCTGTGAATCGAACGAGAGTTGTCTTAATAACCTGAGATGAAGTTGAAGACAGAGCCATCAGGATGAAGTCGACCAGAATCTGAGCGTTTGGCAGTAGAAAACGTCAAGCGTGGACAAAATAAAAATGGGATTCACAAAGAAGGCACCCAAAGAATCACAGGGTTTTGGAAGGGACCTTGGAGGTCTTCGAGTCCAACCCCCTGCTCAACTAAGAAACCCTCTACCATTTGACATAAATGGTGACCTAATCTCTTCTTGAAAACCTCCAGGGTTGAAGCACCCACAACGTCTGGAGGGAAATCATTCCACTGAATAAGTGTTCTCATTATCAGGAATTTTCTCCTTAGTTCCAGGTTGCTTCTCTGCGTGATTAGTTTCCATCCGCTGCTTCTTCTCCTGCCTTCGGGGGCTTTGGAGGATAATTTGATCCCCTCTTCTTTGGGGCAGCCCCTCAAATATTGGAAGACCGCTATCACGTCACCCACCCATCCTTCTCTTCATTCTACTAAACATACTCAATTCCTCCAACTGTTCATCGTCTGGTTTAGCCTCCGGAGAACTCGATGTAGATGAGAACTAAAGACAAAGTTGAATGGTGGAAACACCCTCAAAAGCATCAGTCCCTGGACTGTACTATGATTCAATACACGGCTGGAATGATGAACTGAATACAAGCTGAAGCGGACAGACTGCCTCAAGAGACAAAAAGTAAATTGCTATTTGCTATCTAGACGGCCTGTTCATGGGTCCCTGAGAGATGGCACATTTTAGCCATCAGATTAGTCAACCAAAAATAATATTTTGGACTTGCTGGAAAACTCTTTGCTTTAGGAAAATAATGGGCCAAGTATTGCATTATTGGAGATGCACTGAGAAGAATTCTTCATTAAAATGTATTTTTGCACCCTCCTAAAGTGATTGTGTTCTCGGAAGAATATATATATATATATATATATATTGCGGCATGCTAGAAACCGGACAGCGCAAAGAAACGAAGTCCCATCCATGGGAAGCAAGCGGGCAGCACGCAAAACCAACTCCCTCCAGTCCGTGGAAAAACCCTCTCTCCACGGAGCCAGTCCCTGGTGCCCAAAAGATTGTGAGCGCCCCGAAAAGTTGTGAGACACATCGGCCTACAGCCGGCCTACCAATCCCTCAGAATCCAAATCAACCCCGCAACCAACCCACGCATGCCCCCCCCAACCAACATCTCTCAGTGACCCTCGCCTGACATGACCTCCCCGTCACAAGCCCCTCACCTGAGGTGACCCACACCTGTCCCAACACAAGACCTACGGACCACACAAAGCCTTTATGTAAGCAGAAAAACACAGACGCAGACGTCCCTTAAACTCCACTGAAGATGTTACCTAGCCTGGTAACAAAACGTTCAGAAAGGAACCCACAAGCTTGGAGAACGAACCTCCACCCTCGGCTGCTGTATTCCTCCTCCTCCTCCTCCTCCTCCTCTCCACAAACTCCATCTCCTTCCAG
Source organism: Oxyrhabdium leporinum (assembly GCA_032468155.1). Classification (NCBI taxonomy): domain Eukaryota; kingdom Metazoa; phylum Chordata; class Lepidosauria; order Squamata; family Cyclocoridae; genus Oxyrhabdium; species Oxyrhabdium leporinum. The sequence continues at coordinate 9,798 of JANHFL010122345.1, forward strand.
CACTGATAATATAACCTAGTTGGGTCCTGAATCGTCCACAAGAAAACAACCCAGCTCAGAGAGCACCAAGGACCCCGCAATCCTTCTCTTTCTCCTTCTCCTTCTCCTCCTTCTCCTTCTTCCTCCTTTTTCCTTCCTCTTTTCTTTCTCCTCCTCTAGCACTGATGATATTCCCTACTTGAGTCATGAAATGTCTCCAAGAAAACAAGCTGAGAGAACACCAAGGACCCCACAATCCTTTTCCTTCTCTTTCTTCTCCTCCTCCTCCCTCTCCTTCTCCTTCCTCCTTTTTCCATCCTCTTTTTTCCTTTCCCCTCTAGCACCGATGACGTTCCCTAGTTGGGTCCTGAAACGTCTGCAAGAAAACCACCCAGCGGAAAGAGCACCAAGAAACCATCATTTCAACCCTGAGCGACGAAATATTCTCCTTGATCACTGTTCACCCTTTCTAATGACTGAAAAAAAAAAAGAAGTTTACTCACCTACCAGGAGCCTATCTGTGTAGCTTCTCACATCTGTGTCACTACTCACATCTGGGGTTTAGGTAGTGAGGCACGTCCAACTGACAAGGATACATCTGGCTTTTTTTCCCGGGACTTCAAGCTCTCATGTCAGTCCTTTAATTTTCAACTTCTCCAGGCCAATCGATGAACGGAGGAGCCCCACTCAAGAGATTTGAGGAAATTATTTCCTTTTTTTTGCAGGGCAAAATGAGTCTTACTAGCCAAGGATCTCAGGAAAAGTTTGAATCTTCCCATTCAGTCTCTTCGCTTCCTTAAGAGGAGAAAGACCAAGAGTGGCCTTGAAAAAGAAAACACAAAAGGGGGAAAAAAACCCCACAATTACGATCAACACTTTTTCTCAAAATTTATAGAAGTTCGCTAGGAATGAAGAAGCTGCAAAGGTAGTCCTCAACTTACGATGATTCATTTAGTGACCAAAGTTACAACGGCACTGGGGGGGGGAAAAAAGTGACGTGGCGGATTTTCACAATTACAACCGTTGCAACGTCCCCGTGGTCACCTGATAAAAATTCAGACGCTTGGCAATGGGTTCGCATTTACGACCATCGCTGTGTCCAGGGGTCACATTAATGGGGAAACCAGAGTCACTTAATAACCGCGTGACTAATTTACAAGTGCGGTGATTCACTTAAGAAAGGTGGCATAAAATGGGGCAAATTTCCCTCAACAACCATCACACCTAGCAATGGAAATTTGGGGGTCAGTTGTGGTCATAAGTCGAGGACTACCTGTATGTAAAATAGAATGCCTTTGTAGATTTAAAAAATGAGTTGAGGACTAGTCGACAAATGCTGTTTTGTTTTGAGAAAGCCAAGCCGGAGGAGTAAATTTACATTAGCTGGGTGATTTGGGGTCTGTCTCTCTCTCTCAGTCCAGCCCTCCTCACAGAGTTCTCGTTCTAGGGAAAATAGGAGGAGAAAGGTAGGGCGGACCTGTTCACCTCCTTGCGTTACTTGGAAAAGTAATAAAGGCAGGATTCGAATTAAATAAAAATGAGAGAGAGAGAGAGGGAGGGAGGGAGGGAGGGAGGAAGGAAGGATTCCAATTAAATAAAAACAAGGAAGGAAG
>JANHFL010122442.1:0-11387 GCA_032468155.1 Oxyrhabdium leporinum
AATTTTTCTTTTATCTAATTTCTACCTCTTATTTCTAACCATTCATAAAATCTATTCCATGTTAAATAGTATTCTGTATCTCCTTTATCATTTATTTTTAATGTCAATCTATCTGTATCTGCACAGTCTAGTATTTTCTGAATTACATCCTCATCTGATGGGGTGTTCACTTTTTTCCCAGTATTGTGCAAATACAATCCTTGCTGCTGTCAATATATGCAAAACTAAATATATAGTCCCTTTATCATAGCCCTCCGGCATTATACCAAGCAAAAATATCTCTGTTTTCAAATCTATATGTTGCTTAATTATCTTTTCCAACCATGTATGTATTTTCATCCAATATTTTTTAGCTTTCAAGCAGGTCCACCACGTATGATAGTAACTGCCTTCCAACCTCATATTTCATGATACAAATATATAAATACCAAAGATATAACACTGGCTAATAATCCACAAAACCAGAGTCTAAGATTAAAAAAAAATTCTCAATTTATCATAAAACCAATATGAAAGTAAATCAACTAAATATATGGGAGAGCTTAGTTAACAGAGACTCTAGAAAGAGAGCAAAGAACAGAAACACAGATAATTAGGGGATTGAAGGCTAAAACATGTGAAGAACGGTTGCAGGAATTGAGTATGGGTGGTCTAGTGAAAAGATGGACCAGGGGTGACATGATATTAGTATTCCAATATCTCAGGGGCTGCCAAAAGAAGAGGGAGTCAACTTATTCTCCAAAGCACCTAAAAGCAGGACAAGAAACAATGAATGGAAACTAATCAAAGAGAGATCCAACCTAGAAATAAGAAGAAATGTCATAACAGTGAAAACAATCAATCAGTGGAAGTTCAGAAGTTGTGGGTGCTCCATCACTGAAAGCTTTTAAGAAGAGACTGGGCAGCCACTTATCTGGAATGGTTTCAGGTTTCCTGCTTGAGCAGGAGTAGAAGATCTCCAAGGTCTCTTTCAACTCTGTTATTCTATTAACAGCCTCTCCTAAACACCTAAGGAAGCATCTTCAAAGATGTTTTTTTGATGGAAATGTCTTTAAAAATTACAGATTCATAATCATTTCTCTGGATGAATTTAATATTTTTTTTGCAACGGAAAACCAGGTTATACTATTGTGAGTGGACAGACTGATCTAGAAATCACCACATTTCCCTTTAAGAATTATTAATCTTCCCTGATAGTTGTACAACTACCAAACCAACAATTAACTCATCAGAAATTTATACTGAAAAAAAAGGGTATTGATCAGCCATTATTTATGAAGCCGGAATATTAGACAGATTTGAAAAACAAAAACAAAAAAATAGAGATAGAATCTCACTTTCCCTGAACCAAACCACAGTGGTTTGGAGACAACTGTCTTGCCAGCCCCTTCCCCCAAATCTCATTCAGTTTGATGGAAGAGAAATGCTGAGATGAGCTAACCTAGATATGTGAATAGTTTGTCTCAATCCAGTAGCCTCCATTCTCCTAGGATTTCACTCTTCCATTTCCTCCCAAGGCTGAATATCATGATGGATCTTATCTGGTTGAACTTTGTCAGCAGATAAATGTGAAACTCAGAGTCAAATCATGCTGGAAGTTCACAGTTAGCTCTGCAACATGTCAGGAATTGTTGTTGTTGTTGTTGTTATTACTACAAACACCACTGTTATAAAAAATAGGTAATGAGCATGACAGGCACCAAGGGGTATCTTTTGATATTTATATCAAAAGATTTACAATGGGGACTCCAGGCCTATAATACAAATTTGATGACTTGTTTAGAATATGTATGAGGGAACATGTGGGACCAACAGCTCATGTTTTAAACATTTCCTTAGGAAGATATCCACTGCAGTCAACACAACAAACCCTTCTCCTATGATTCACGGAAAGAAAAATTCTATCTCTCATTTTTTTTCCAGATCTGTCTAATATTCCAGCTTCATAGGTAATAGCTGATCAATACCCTCTTTTCAAAATAAATTTCTGATTAATTAATTGTGGGCTTAGTAATGGGAAGATTAATAATTCTTAAAGGGAAATGGTTCTTAGTGATTTCTAGATCAGTCTGTCTCTCACAATGGTGACATCTTGCTTTCCAAGTGCATCCAGGGAAATGATTATGAATCTATAACTTTTAAAAAAATCCACCAGAAAAGTATCTTTGAAGATGCTTCCTTAGACCTTTAGGACAGTCTATTAAATAAGCTCTATTAGGTAGTTAGTGGATTCACTTTAATGTTGGTTTGATGGTAAACTGAGAATGTTTTTTTCTTCTTAAACTTAGGTCCTGGTTATACAGATTACTAGTTGTTCACTGTTATCATTGCTTGGTTTTATTATTTTACTTTATTCATATCCCACATTTATTAATTTTGTACCAATAAAGGAGAATATTTAAGCTCAGGTTTGAAATGCGGGGTTGAACCCCATATTAATTTTGTAAATAGCTGAAAGTGGGAAACATATCTACTACTTCTTCCTCCTCTATTTTCCTCACAGTAACTCTGTGAAGTTCAAGCAAAACACTGCAGTCATTAAATGAGTCCCATGGTTGTTAAATGAATCTGGCTTCTTACATTGACTTTGCTTGCTGGAAGCCAGCTGGGAAGGTTGCAAATGGTGATCATGTGATCCTGAGATACTGCAACCATTATATATATATATATATATACATGCCAGTTGCTAAGTGTACAAATTTTGACCATATAACTACAAGGATGCCGTAATTGTGAGGACCAGCGGTAAATCATTTTTTTTCCAGTGCCATTGTAACTTTGAACAATTGTTAAACGAATAGTCATAAATTGAGAACTATCTATAGCCGACTTAAAAGAGATGAGGTAATGAGTAATCATTTCCAGGACATCATATTCCAGGACTTGCATATTATTATAATTTTGGGGGATGGGAGGTAATTTTGCTTTTAATCAATCAACCAATCAACCAATCAATCAATCAGTCAATCAGAATAGAGCTGGAAGGGACCTTCAAGGTCTTCTAGTCCAGTCCCCTGCTCAAGCAAGAGATCCTATACTATTTCAGACAAGTGATTGTCCAGTCTCTTCGTAAAAACCTCCATTGATGAAGCACCCACCACTTCTGAAGGCAAGCTGTTCCACTGGTTAATTGTCCTCACTGTTTGGAAGTTTCTCCTTAATTCCAGGTTGCTCCTTTCCTTTAGTTTCCATTCATTCTTTCTTGTCCTGCCCTCTGGTGCTTTGGAGAATAAGTTGATCCCTTCTTTGCGGAAGCCTCTCAAATACTGGAATACTGCTATCATGTCATCCCCAGTCCTTCTTTTCTCTAGACTGGCCATAGCCAAATCCTGCAACCATTCTTCATATATTTTAATCTCCAGGCTTTTAATAATCTTAGTTGCTCTTCTCTCTGCACTTTTCCCAAAGTCTCAACATCAATAATGAAAATATGCATATGTATATGCATGTCTATGGTTTTACCCTTCTTTATTTTAACATTTTATGCTCCTATCTGGAAACACATATGACCAAAACAGCTTACAAATGCATTTTAAATGAATGAATGAATGAATGAATGAATCAATCAATCAATCAATCAATCAATCAATCAATCAACAGAAAGCAAAGAAAGTACCAATAGTAAATTTGAACACTATCAGCACTGACAAAATCACCACCAGTCAATTGCGAAGGCAGCTTTACTTGGAACAGCTTACATCCTGCACTGATAACTTTTACATCATCAAACAACATGCTTCTCTCAGGTCCTGTCAGATCTGCCATCTTCAGCTTGGCATCCCTCTGGCATCCTGCCATCAACTGTTAAGGGAGGGGGAAGAGGAAATAGGCAACGTAGTAGGTAGAGATGGCCTAGAGGGGGGTGACACATTTGACAGAAAACAAAGATATGAGAACCAAATTGTTCCGGTCTTCAAGGCCGCGGAGCCTGAGAAAGGAATGTGAATTACACAAACATCTGAGTGGTTCCCAAAACACCTTAATGACACACCATTGGTCGAATATGAACTGGTCAAGGGGAGGGAACTGGGAAGAAGGGGAAAAGTTTGTAGCCTTTTGGGCAGGAACTTTAGTTCTAGCCTGCTTTTGCTGCAACCCCTAATCTCTAGTAAAAGAACTCTTCACTTCCAAGGAGTTGAGAGTCTTTCTTTCGTAGGGACATAGCAGTGGCAAGCCTGACAGGTCCTTGGGCAGAACTTGAGAGGGGAACAAAAACACAGTATCCAGTCTCAACATCTGATTGTCTGAATAACCAACAACAATAATTTTATTAAAACAAAGAGAAAAGAAAATTAGAACAGCAAATTACAGAGCATTTTATTCTTCTAGGTAAAAAAGTCATTCTTGGCACCACCTGCAGTAGAAATGGATGCCATGGACATTGAACACTGACAGCTTCTTCTCAAAGGCCAACCCCAGAGTGAAAAGGGTATCTGACAAGTTTCTTAACCTTGGACATTTGTTCCCATGGTTTTAAACCTTTGCATTCCCAAGATGATTTGCCACAGCAGTTAGAAAGGTCACTATTGTCACTAGACTACAAAAAAAAAACAAAAAAAAAACCATTGACGAAATTGCCCATATAATTTTTCTTCAGGCAGCGATGCTAGTTGACTCCAGCACCTTATCTGACCTATTCAATTTACCGTTTTCTTCCGAATGTCATCTTTTGCACTTCAAGCAAATGTTTTGCTCGTTGTGTCCGTTTCTTCCACAATTAGAAAGAGAAACTAGGTTTGAGCAAGGAAGGGGAGAAATTGGAAAAAAAGGTTCTTTGACGCTCTTAAATGCATCAAGAGAAGTGGGGTGCAAAGTTAGAGGAGTAGTTAGAGACCCCCTTACTGGTATCAGGCTTTTTCAGAGCTCAGACTGAAAGCGTTGGGTTTTTTTTCCCCTCTAGGCAGGATTCTCACAAAATTCTTTTTAGCAAGATTTATTGTGAGGAAAGGCATGTAGTAACAAGCATTCCAGCAATTGAATTATTTACTATTTAGAACCAGTGTATCCCTATCTACATTAAATACAAGAGCTGTGGTGGTGCAGTGGTTAGAATGAAGTACTGCGGACTATTTCTGCCAACTGCCAGGAGTTTGATTCTGACTGACTCAAGGTTGATTCAGCCTTCCATCCTACCACGGTTGGTAAAATGAAGACCCAGATTGTTCGGAGCAACATGCTGACTCTGTAAACTACTTAGAGAGGGCTGTAAAGCGTTGTAAAGCGGTATATAAGTCTAAGTGCTATTGCTATTAGAGTGGAAACTTTTTTTTCCCTATCAGCCTTCCTGCAACCTGGCAAGGAAGCTGTTTTTTTTTCCATTGAAAACAGAGAAGCTTGCTAATGTCCAGTTACAAAATGGTCTCTTGAAAGTTGTTTGGCCGGGAAAGCAATTTTTATACTTGACCCTTTTCCAGGCTGCAAAATGTGACAGTGCTGTGAGTTGCAATGGAAGGGCTACCTACTTAGTGTGCCAGGATCAGGAAATTGGTTATGAGGCAGAGGTTCATGGACGTTAAATCCAGGTCATATGGCCCTTTCGTAAGTTTAAATCCCCAGTCCAAGTTTAATATATGTAGCGGTGTGTGGGAAGGACCTTGGGAGACAGAGGGAAAAGCCACAGCCAGAGAAATGGTTGGATAAGAGGCAGCTGAGTCCACAGAAAGAATGGGATGTGGCAAGTGTCTCAGCAGGGAACCTGCCTAGTTTATTGGACTGAAAAGGTGATGGAAGAAAAATGTACTTTCATACTTGTAAGATTGTGTTAATGTAACCTTACAATGAATAAATAGTTCATCTGGGCATGGTGCTTGTCTGGACATCTTAACAAGGCTGATAATATCTGAATAGGTCTTACTGCTGAATGTCTATGGTGATTCTCAGTCATGCAGGTCATAGTTATCCCAAAGGTGCTTTTTCAAAAGGCAACTGGACTTTGCTTTTCCTTGAAGACATTTTGCTTCTCATCCAAGAAGCTTCTTCAGTTCCGACTGAATGGTGGAGGATGGAAGGGTTTATATTCCTTGCAGTGGAAGAGTCCATTTACATTAAGAGTGGGAGGGATACAACACCACCTATTTCCTGTTTACACCACCGTCCTTTCAAAGAAGATTCCACACCCATTTTCACTATTCAAGTTACCCTGAGGGCACAGATAAACTTCCAAGTGGCCTCAATGACTCTCAGAAAGAGTGATAACAACCAGATAACTGCAAGGAATATAAATCCTTCCATCTTCCGCCATTCAGTCAGAACTGAAGAGGCTTCTTGGATGAGAAGCAAAAGATCTTCAAGAAAAAACAAAGTCCAGTTGTCTTTTGAAAAAGCACCTTTGGGTCTTACTGCTGAGTTGTGGCAGAACAAGAGCTCTTTCTAGAAAAGTTGTGTTAGCATTTGGAGGAAGGCGTTCGGATCAGCTCAGTTCAATCCAATTAGATTACTTGAATTAATGTGGAAAACCAGATCAGTTTGATCTAATTGCCTGAATCTCAAAAGGCTTTCCATATCAACAGTTGGATCCCCAAGCTTCTGACCTGACCCCTGTTATTCATCCATGGGAAAGGCTGATTAAATGTAGACATTTTACAATCAAATCTCTAATTCAATACTGTATGCATCCTTAATTCTGATTTTGCGTAAACAAAATCTGTGCTCCAGCACTGAGTGGTGATATCTCTACAATGCTGAGGATTCACTTTTCACAGCACTGCTTTACTTCCTAATTTTTCTTCTTTAAACAAACAAAAAAGAAAAAAAAATATGGAATGGAGCTTTCTCTGCTTTCCTCAACCTGCACTTTTTACTCCCTGAAAATATGTTCATGAGATTATGGAAACCAATGGAAAATTAGTGTACTATGTTCTATATGGGGTAGGCCTTGAAGACCATCCAGAAGCTATAGTTGGTCAAGAATTGGAACTGGGTATGGCTAGTCTAGTGAAAAGAAAGATTAGTAGTGACATGATAGCAATGCTCCAATATTTGAGGGGCTGCCACAAAGAAAAGAGGGTCAAGCTATTTTCCAAAGCACCTGAAAGCAGGACAAGAAGCCATGGATGGAAACTAACCAAGGAGACAAGCAACCTAGAACTAAGAAATTTCCAGAGACAACAATTAATCAGTTGAACTGCCTGCCCTCAGAAGTTGTGGGTACTCTATCATTTAAGAAAAGACAGGACAACCACTTGACTGAAATGGTGTAGGATCTTCTGCTTGAACAGGAGGTTAGACAAGAAGACTTCAAGGTCCCTTCCAACTCTTTTATGCTGTTACACAATGCAGTGACAGGATGCAACATTAACAACATATTATCCCACTGCTTTGTGAGCTACATTGGTTACCAGGAGGTTACTAGTAATAGGTTTCTGGGTGCAACCTGAGGTACTGATTATTACTTTTGAAGCCTTTCAAGGCATATGAACTGGTGAACTGAGGGACTGCCTATCTCTAATTGTTTCTTCCCATCCAATTCAATATGTTCAATATGCACTCCGGATCCCATCAATTTAGCAATGTTTAGCAATTTATTAGAACTCAGGAAGTATGCCTACTGTGTTGCAATTCGTGCTTTCTGGAATGATTTCCCCTTCCCAGAGATTTGTGTGGCTTCCACCCTAATACTATTAGGAAAATGACAGCCATGGTGGTGCAGTGGTTAGAATGAAGTATTGCAGGCTAACTCCACTGTTCACTATCAGGAGTTCGATCCTGACTGGCTCAAGGTTGACTCAGCCTTCCATCCTTTCAAGGTTGGTAAAATGAGAACCCAGATTGTTGGGGGCAATAGGTTGACTCTGTAAACTGTTCAGAGAGGGCTGTAAAGCACTGCAAAGCAGTATATAAGTCTAAGTGCTATTGCTATTGCTTTTGTTCTTTAGCTTGTTGTGATTCTATTTTAAATACTTTGCTCTTCTGGTCTTTTCTTTCTTTTATGCTTTTATATACTGTATCTTTTGGATCCTTGGAATCTGACCAGAGTTGTTTGGGATATGGGAAGTGAAGTGAAGTGAAGGGAAGGGAAGGGAAGTGAAGGGAAGGGAAGGGAAGGAAAGGAAAGGAAAGGAAGGGAAAGGAAAGGAAAGGACAGTGATTTTCCCTAAAACCATTAAACCAGCCTCTTAATGGGGACAATGCATCAGCTTTCCACTGTAAGAAATTTGTAAGAGTATTAAAATGAAATCCAATGATACAATATTTGAAATTATCAATGGAAATACCTTATAAAAACCACCACATTTCTATGACAAATAAATAAATAAATGGTAGACCATTATTGGAACAACTAATTGTCTAACTTAAATTAATTCTCTAGCATTACGTTTGTATTTATTTTAAAAACAATTATCATAACAAAAGCCCTCATCAGCCTATCTCGACCAGCATTTATGCATTCATGTACAAAGGCTTATATGCTACTCTCACCAGAAAATAATTCTGAGCTGCTTACATGACTCCTCACAACTAGAATTAAAATCTGCATGAATCAAAAATTAAAATGAGTAATGACAGCAATAAAATCACGATCTTAGACTACCATGGAGTCATGTTCATCACAATACTCAACAATTAACTGGCATACTTGCTGAGGAACAATTCAGTAGTCTCTTATTCTCAAAGGTGCTTCAGAAGAGACAGGTCTTGATCGCCTTCTAGAACATGAGCAAGAATAGGACCATCCTTCTTTCTGGGGAATATAGGTAGTCCTCGACTTACGACCATAATTGAGGCCAAAATTTTGGTTGCTAAATAAGACATTTTGTCAGGATAAGTGATTTAAAAGCTGACAGGCTGCTATGATGATGCAATGATGTACTGATGTAATGATGGGAATGAGTCAGCAAGGTTTTTAGCTGTTATCCCTTTAAGAGCCTGCATAATAATAAGAGGCCCTGTTAGGGTGTCTCTCTCCCACCATGTGTTCTTCCCTGCTGTAATTTACTGATTGTTTGACTTCTGCCTGTAGTATGTGTATGTATAGTATATATTTTGTAGATAAAACCGCTATTTATTACAAACCTTTGTTTGCTGTGATTGCTCCTGGGTTGTCTCATGTAGTAAGACTGTGCGCACTCTGACACATTTGTTAAGTGAGCTTTGCTCCATTTTATGACATTTGTTGCCACAGTTGTTAAGTGAATTGCTGTGGCTGTTAAATTAGTAACACGGTTGTTAAGTGAATCTGGCTTCCCCCTTGACTTTGCTTGTCAGAAGGTCGCAAAAGGGGATCACATGAACCCGAGACACTGCAACCGTCATAAATAAGAGTCAGTTGACAAGCATCCAAATTTTGATCATGTGACCACAAGGATGCCACAACAGTTGTAATTGTGAAAAATGGTCATAAGTCACTTTTTTCAGTGCTGTTGTAACTTTGAATGGTCACTAAACAAATGGTTGTAAGTTGAGGTCTACCTGTATTGCTTCAGAGGAGGAGAGTTACCTGGGAGAAGGCTCACCTCAGAGTATGTTATGGCAATAGCTCACAGAGGTTGAGTGTCAAGGTTCCAAATAATATATCAATATATATCAATATATCAATAATAATATAAATAATATATTCCAAATAATATATATAAGAACTCCAAGACAGGCAATTTCCTCAAAGAGCATTTTATTGGGACATATCAAATTGGCACATTCTTGATGGGAAACCGACTCTAAGTTCCCGCCGGTTTTACACCCAATTAAAATTAAAACTTTGTCACTTCCCCCCCAGAGTCTCCAGTCACATGGTCCAATCAGCATGTAGTCCAGTTGCTAGGTGACCTCATTCTCCATCTTTCAAACACCTGCACCAATGTCCTTGATTCCCAGGGGAAATAATTTTATTTAGGCTACATCACTCTAGCTATCTCTACACCCCACCCCCCTCCCTGGCCCTTCAGCTCCAGGCTGTATGAGCCCTGAAGCAGTGAGAGGAGAAACCTCCTTAGAGAAAAGCTACAGTTAGCCACAGTTAGACCAACTTCATTGGGACCTCATTGACATTGGGACTGCAGCAAACTTTCTTTACTGAGTTCAGTGTTCAGCACTGATGAAGTTACCTAGCATGGATAATGAAACGTCTGCAAGAAAACAACCAAGCTCGGAGAGCACCAAAGTCCTCTCATTATTGAGTTCATCGGTGTTCTGGATATAATTGCCATCATCAAAAGGCAAAGCAGTAACCATTTCATCAGAAGCCATGGGAATCTGTCCTCTTTAAAAAAAATTAACAGTGCAGTTATCCCCCCAAACCACAGGAAATCAATTGTCAGGGCATCCCACCTTCTGAGTGGTCCTCCGACTGTTGCCACTTTAATTCCCTCTCTTTTATTTTATGAAACACTCTTGATGCTTTCCTGAGATGTCCCCCATTGGGTTAGCACCATGCCACAGATTGCAATGATATTTATCTCAAGTTGTCATTTCAATAAAATGACCGTGGAAACATTTTTTTCTCTTTTGCAAAAAAAACCAACCTTATTGCTGCTTTAATATTGTATATGTCTGTAGAGATTGTCAGTCATCCAGGTCTAATATATGTTTAGGAGGGGCCATCTCTTCATCTTCAATGCTGTCATGTAATAAAAAATACAGCCGTTAGCCAGAAAAAAATCAGTGTGTTTTCAGAGTATTTTTTTAATATTAAGAAAAATGAATGCTCCCTTCCCCCAACCTCACGAGAACAGCAGTGATTTGTTCTGCCTCAACATTTACTGAAGTTTTTATGAATCCCTCTTGCCTGATGTAAGTGAAGGAATGACACCCAACAAAACCCCAAAGAGACACAGATTGATCGGAATTCTTTTTTAAGGGCTCTGGCGCCAATGTTTTGGATGTGTTTGATAAACAGAAAACATATTCTAAATCAGGGGTGTCCAACTTCGGCAGCTTTAAGACTTGTGGACTTCAACTCCCAGAATTCCCCAGCCAGCCATGTTTACTGGCGAAATCTGGTAGTTTAAGTCCACAAGTCTTAAAGTTGTCAAGGTTGGACACCTCTATTCTGATTTATTTTAGTAATCCCAGCAGTCTGGATTGTGGAACACATCCAAATGTTGCTTTCTGCCTTTCTAAAGAGATGGGGATCCATTGGGATGATTTGCTTTATTGCCATTCCTAATTTTCAAGCTACATTTATTCTGAGAGTGGACATAACTGACTGAGTAGATGTCCAAGATGAATATAGGACAGACTTGTGTGCATGTCTTATCCCTTACTCCTTTCACCCTCTCGTACATTCAGGTGACTATTCATTTGAATGAAATATCTAAGGGGCTGCCAGAAAGAAGAGAGAATCAACCTATTCTCTCTGAAGGGAGAACGAGAAGCAATGATGAGCCTAGGTGGCGCAGTGGTTAGAGTGTTGAACTGCAGGCCACTTCTGCTGATTCAATCTAGCGGTTCAA
>JANHFL010122569.1:0-11383 GCA_032468155.1 Oxyrhabdium leporinum
GAAGGAAGGAAGGAAGGAAGGAAGGAAGGAAGGAAGGAAGGAAGGAAGGAAGGGGAGGGGGAGGAAAGGAAAGGAAAGGACTTTGTGCAGTAAAGTTTGACAGCCATTGCCTGAATTTTATCCTTCCAACTCCATGTTCAAGATTTATAGGTGGGGGATATACATGCAAAACAAGAATAAAGGGACTAAGGATATAGATGGGCCTTTTCCAGAGCCTGCTTTGATGCCCTCCCATCAGCAATATCTTCACTGTTACATAACTGCACAAAACTTTTAATTACACAATGTTTTATTTATTTTAATTTCCCCCTTCCCCACTAATAAATTGCATTGTTAAACTATTTCTCTTTTTGATGTACTTTTTTTGTTGTGAAGTTTGGCTAAGCACCATAATAAGGATATTTGATCTGATTTGATTTTAGAATGAGATCTAGAATAGAATAGAGCTGGAAGGGACCTTGGAGGTTTTCTAGTCCAGCCCCTTCCTCAAGCAGGAGAACCTATCCTATTTCAGATAATATTCCAGCCTCTTCTTAAAAACTTCTAGTGATGGAGTGCCCACGATTTCTGAAGGCAAGCTGTTCCACTGTTAGGAAGTTTCTCCTTAATTCCAGGTTGCTTCTCTCTTTGGTTAATTTCCAACCATGGTTTCATGTCCTGCCCTCTGGTGCTTTAGAGAATAATTTGACCCCTTCTTCTTTGTGCAACCCCTCAAATACTGAAATACTACTATCATGTCACCTTAATTCTTCTTTTCTTTAGACTAGCCAAACCCAAATCCTGCAGTCTTCTTCATATGTTTTATGCCTTTGATCATCTTAGTTGCTCTTCTCTGAACTTTTTCCAAAGTCTCAACATCTTTTTTGTAGCATGGTGATCAAAATTGGTGCAGTATTCCAGGTGTGGTCTTACTACGGTTTTATAAAGTGGTACTAATACTTCATGTGATCTTGATTCTATACCTCTTAAAGAATGGTTGCTGGAATTGGGTACGTCTAGTTTAATGAAAAGAAGGACTAGGGGTGACATGATAGCAGTATTCCAATATCTCAGAGGTTGCCACAAAGAAGAGGGAGTCAAGCTATACTCCAAAGCACCTGAGAGCAGGACAAGAAGCAATGATGGAAACTAATCAAGGAGAGAAGCAACCTAGAACTAAGAAGAAATTTCTTGACAGTTAGAACAATTAACCAGTGGAACAACGTGCCTCCAGAAGTTGTGAATTCTCCAACACTGGAAGTTTTTAAGAAGAGATTGGACAACCATTTGTCTGAAATGGTACAGGATTTCCTGCCTGAGCAGGGGGTTGGACTAGAAGACTTCCAAGGACCCTTCCAACTCTTCTCTTCTCTTCTCTTCTCTTCTCTTCTCTTCTCTTCCCCTCTCCTCCCTTCCCTTCCCTTCCCTTCCCTTCTCCCCAGGATTGTATTAGCTTTTTTGGCTGCTGCTACACACTGCTGACTCATATTCAAGTGAACATCCACTAGGACTCCAAGGTTCCTGTCACAGTTACTGTTTTTAAGCCAGGTCTCGCATAATCTGTACTTATACCTTTGATTTTCCTGCCTAAATGTAAAACTTTGCTTTTCTCCATGCATTAAAATTCATTATGTTGGATAGGGCTTATTGTTCAAGTTTGTCAAGATATTTTTGGATCCTGAGCTTGTATTCAGGGCTGTTGACTATTTCTGCCAGTTTAGTACAGATTTACAGATTAACAATGTTGGAAGGGACCTTGTAGGTCCTCAAAGTAGACTTCAGGCCGGATACGGCCCACCGAAACCATTAACCCAGCCCGTGCGGGACCACGAGGCTGTCCCGCCCACATTGCCCTACCCACGCACTGGCCCCCACCCTTCAGCTGAGAGCAGGACTTACCTTCACAAGCCACATGGGCTAGAACTGAAGGGTAAGGCCAACATTTTTGGCTGGCAGAGTGCTGCTGGGAGCAGGGGAGGCCAAAAACAGGGCATGTGGAGGCCCTATGAGGCATCCCCGTGCCTTGTTTTTGGCGAGCAGAGTGCTTTCGGGGCCAGAGCAGGCCAAAAATGGGGTGCATGGAGGCCCCGGGAGGCCCCATGCCCTGTTTTTGGCTGGCAGAGTGCTTCTGGGGGTGGGGGAGGCCAAAAACAGGGCATGCCTTTTGCCGGCTGAGGAAACAACTCGAAGATTTGCCAGGGACTTCAGCCCACCGTTGCTCCTCTGGGGGGTGGGGGAGTTGAAGGGTACCAACAGGAGTGGCTGTGCCTGCTGTGTAATTACGCATCACTTCCAAGAGTAGCACTTAGTGCCAGGTACCTGCATACTTTCCATTCATCCAGGGCGAAGCAGAGCAGAAGCAGAGAGGGGCGGAAGGCACGAGAACATGCCGCGCCCCAGTGTGGTGCTCTCCCCTAACAGCCAGACTAGCCCGGAAGTGGCACATCCCCTGGTCATGGACTGAATGTGGGGTCCAAGGCAGAGGGGAAGGCAAGCAGGTGGCCCTCAGGAGAGAGCGCCACCCTAGCACTAAGTGCAACTTTTGAAAGTGATGCGTAACTACATAGCAGGTGCAGCCTCTTCCATTGGGATCCTTCGACTTTTTCCTCCCGGCGGAGCAACGGTGGCAAATCTTCAAGTGCTTTCCTCAGCCAGTGAAAGGTGCAGCCTTTCAGTCGCAGAGAGCTTGGCAGCCCGCGTCCTTTCGCTCCTGGGCACAATGGCATCAGCTGTTCCAAATGAGCCTCTTTCCTTCCTTCCTTCCCTTCCCTCTGACAGCCGCAGGGTGGGAGGACTGTGTGAGTGATGCAACGCCAGGAGCTGAGTGTAGTTCAGCCTCCAGGAGAGGCACCTCATGGGCCCACCCTCGCCCAGGTCCAATGGCAGCCACGGAGACTTGTGCGTTGGGCAGTTGTGGTGTCCCTCCACCTCCACTTCTTAGCTCAGGCTTCCTCTGTCCATCCATCCACAGACTTGGGGTGGGGATCAATCAGCAAGCTCCCAGTGGGCAAGCAGCTGCGGCGGCCCTGGAACTGCCGGCCCAGACTAAAAGAGGCTCTTGCAAGCCGGCGGGCACCTGTTGGACTGGCGAGACACGAGCAAGCTAGGGAGTAGGTGCTGCAAAAGCCACCCCCACCACCTTCTTCCCCCTCGCCGCCACTTGGCTGCTCGTTCTTCTCCTGCTCGGTACTCGGTAGTTCCAGGGTGGAGGCCAGCAAGGCTGCCTGCCCCTGAAGGAGGATGGCTGTCTCTGCCCCTGGAGAGGGAGGCAGGAAGGGCTGGCTCGCGAGCAGACCAGCACCACTAAGCCCCCACTTTGGGGCTTCCTTGCCAGATCTGCTCCGAGCAATGCCTGCCCGGTCCGATCCTGCCTGCCAGACAAGTGGAGCCCTTGCTCAAGCCTGTTGCGTGCGTTCGGCATGTGTGGAGGAAGCTCTGGAACAGCCAGCGAGATTCCAAAAGCGGATTGAGATCGCCATGATGCAAATAGAATAGAATGGAATGGAAATCGGAGAGAATGGAATGGGAATAGGATGGGATGGGATGGGACGGGACGGGATGGGATGTAACAGATATAATTAACCATCTTCAAACTGTACTTAAATAAATTAACTAACACAGTTCTTAATATGTAAAAGAGCACTGCATTTTTAGTGACCAGGACACAGGCAGGAACAAAACATGCTTTTTTTTTTTAAAGAACATCTTAAAATATAAATTCCCTTACTAGTCCAACAGCAGTCAACAACAATATTATTATTTAAAGAAAGTAATTACGTTACCATGTAGGGAACTGCTACTGTAAACTGTTTTTAACCCTATAAGAATCTGACTTTCTTTTCTTCACCCTGAGCATGCAAGTTTAAACGTATTTATGAAGGAGGGATCTCCCTAAACTCAGTGCACTTATTTCTGAGCAGGCATGCACAGGGTTCTGCTAACCAAGAATCTATGCCTAGGATACATGTAGAGGACATAAGGAAGGGGCCTGGAGGATAGGAAGAAAATAATGGTGGGATAAGTGGGGCTTCAGCCCATCTCCAGAAAGTAACTTGACAGTTATTCAGACAAGTCCCTACCTAGTACTAGTGAGGGGGGAGGAAGCACATTCTGTCTGGCAAAATTAAGCTACCTTAGTAGTTGCAATGACCTGATCTACATTGGCATTGATTTCTTAGCTTGGCTTGTGGAGTCTTAATACGCCTTGTGGAGTGCAAGCATGATTTAAGCTGGTGGCATAACTGGTGGAGTTCCTCATTTACTGAAGAGGCCTTTCCACCTGCTGAGCAAAATGCTCTCCACCCAGGGTGGAGTGCATGCATGTGACACATATAATAAAAAAACCAGTTTCAATTGCATCTTGGTGGCTGCCATCTTAATTTTTTTTACTATCCTTTCCAAATCAACAAAGTGCTTTAGAAATTAACTTTAATTTAATATTTACTGTGACAACATTCAGAAGTAAAAAAAAATAGCTGAGGGAATTAACTATCTGAGAAGATTAATGTCTCCCATGAAAAATACAGAGGAATCAAATCTTCCACCTTTAAGCAGGCTTCTGAATCATAGGAATTCTGAGTTGGCAAAGGAATTCATGAACAAGAACACAGCAAGAATGTAAGCTGTCTGCTGCACAAGACTAAGACAGTCCACCATCTATTATCCAAACTCTAAAAAAGTTGAGCATCTGTTTCCCTTAATCCACAATGACTTCTGGATGCTCATTGTTGGGAAAAATACTTCATTATCTTCACCAATTGCTATTCTAGCTCATGAAACATAATTGTTATGCTGGAGAGAAAAAGAATCAAGGAATTTGTAGCAGCAGCTACGTTGTCCTCTGACAATGTAAAAAGATCCAATGTAATTCCAATTGATAACAGGGGAGAGAATGTGAACAAGAAAAGATTAGAAAACAAGACAGCAATAATGAAACTACAGTGCCATAAAATGTGGAATGGAATGAAGTGAAGAAGCCTGATGGGGATGGTGGACATCAGATTGTGAGAGAAGTAACAAGAAGTTTGCTGGTTTAAAAACTGGTGTCATCAACAGAACTTCAGCTTCCTAGACTATGAACTACATTACCTAGATGAAAGACTAGTGGCAAGGGATGGACCGTACCCCACAAGAACTGGAAATAACATATTCGGAAAATGACTATCTCATCAGAAGTGCTTTAAATTAAAATTGAGGGAGGGAGGGGGACCAATTTTCACAATCTTTAGAATCTAATTCCAAGCAAAAGCCACTAGATAACCAATCACATATGGCAGAAGGGAGTAAAGATGAAATGTTAATATATATTGCTAGTGCATGCATAATATGCCATATGCTAAATAAATAAATATTTATAGCTTATCTACACAGCAGAAAATGTAGGATATCATATGCTTACTAATTCTGAATAGACAGAATGTGAAGAAATAAACTTTGAAATTTATAAATGCCTTGTCACTAAAAGTATTAGATGTAAGTAGACAAATGACTCACAAAAGAAGATGACCACTATAAGATAAAATTACTTGCCAAAATGTCATCAGAAGGAAATAATTAAGACCTTTGACTTAGAACAGGAGCACTCATATATATGGTAGCAAATAAAGTTTACAGGTAGGAAAATTGGATGTGAAAACAGCTTTCAGTTCAGCAATATTATTGGAATTGTATATCTGGACTACTTGGTGGGGTTCCATTCTTGTCAAACATTCCACATGATTTACTAATCATGTGATGTTGGTATCATGACCCCATCAGAGCCAGGTTTGGAGGACGAGGAATTGGGACTGTCTGACAGGCAAGGCACACCAGGGGCTGAGGACGATGCTGTCCCAAACCCTTCAGGCATTGGGGGAGGTGGTCAATCAGATGGAGACCTGCCTGCTTGCACAGACACAAGAGAGGATCAGCTGCTGACTGGCAGTGGTGCTGATAGGCAGCTGATCTCCTCCCATGAGGAACAACTGTCTACTCCACTGATCCAAGGGCAAGGAGAGTGGAACATAGGCAAGCCCAGAGAAGGGCTGCAAGACTACTCAGGAGGAAGTCATCCCACCCCTCCTCACAAAGAACACCTGGAGGGGAGTAACTTAAGGAGAAGCCATGGGGAGTTAATCTTTGCCAATTGTTTGCTTTGGCTTACATTCCCCTGGCCTTGACTCATGTCTGTTGATGTTTGCCTTGCTTGCAAGATTAGTCTTTGAATTTCATTTTGGACCTAGCCCTTCTCTTGTAGCCTACGTTTGGCCTTTCCTTCACCATGATTTTGGGACGGCTTCTTGCCTGGGACCTGTTCCTTGTCCTGAGGTCTGCCCTTCTCTTGTATCTGGACTCTACCTTGTGGATTGGACTTGAAACCCTGGAACTTGCCCTGTGAGCATGCTCCTACTCTGTGGGCTTTCATGGAAGTAATGGAGCTGTGTTTGGGAAACTGAAGATGGCTGCTTTCAGGTTAGTGTGGGGGTGACTGCTCATCGGAGGGCTGTTGGCTGGAACATTTGTTGAGAGAAATAATTCTCTAGAGGCCTGCCTTGCTTTGACCATCTGGGTCATATTAGTTGGTCTCAGTGAGTTGCCTCAGATAGACTCTCCACTTTTACAATAGTTTCCTTAAAATCAAACAGAGCAGCCCGATCCTGTGTTGGGGGAAAAAGATCTGAGGATTGCTGAATGCAGAATAAAACAATAGATACTAGTGGCCAATCAGGTGGTATGGACTAGCTTGACAAAATGTAGGCTAATTGCTGAGCGTGGGTGTGATTAATATTTTTCTGTATAATCAAAGTATACAATATGATAATGAGAATAACATTAGAAGGAAAACTCTCCATCTATTTGCAATCAAAATATTTAATATGAAAATCATTTTAATTATGCATATATTGGAGTAACTTGGGAGTATCTTCTGCAAAATACTATCAGCTGGACCAACTTTGATCTTCCATGCTAGTTAAATGGCTGCTTTTGACTACTTCTGCCTGCCTGGAGGCTCTTCGGAGCCAAACACCACTTGTAGGGGTGACAGAAAAGGAAGGGCTCCTGTAGATTGCAAGTGGACTGTGGTCCATTTTGCTAGATCCGGGAAAACCTTTCTGACATGCGGAGAAGAAGACAGCCACTAATTAATGGCTGAACCAGAGCTCGGACAACCAGAATAAGCAAGCACAAAGAAAAGTGGAAAAGAAACGGTGTATCAGATCGGGGTAAGAAACACCTAATTTTTACCTGGGACTGAAATAAAATTCACCAAAACACCTTTGAAGAAGGGAGACTCCAGAGAGGAGGAGGGAGGGAACTGTTACAATTTTCCCCCTCCAGAAAGCGACAAGTGAAAGTTCTGAGCAGATTACACACCTGCTGGAAATGAAAGTGAAGCAATGAAACAACTATTCTTAATTGGATGAGAAAGACTGGACTGACTACTTTAATAACTATAATTTGATAGAGATGTTTTTATTGAACTATGGCTCTCAAACCTCTTGGTGGTTACTTTGAGTGAAAGGTTTTTTTTCTGTCCTCATTTACTTTCTTTTCCCGTATCCCTAACATAGTGTGGAAAAGGAAAAGAAAGCAAGGATGCCATCTACTGGCTGAAATTGGTACATACAAGAAAAACCACTTTGAACTGGCTAGACCTAACAAGAGACTGATAATATTTTGTTTTGAGAACTGTACATCTAAGAAACACATTGAAGTCCAAGTCTTGTTTTGAAAACTACTGTGGGCCTCCCTCTGATTCACACACTTTGTCCTCCTGCACACACCATGAGCAACCTGGACAAGGAGAGCAAGAACAACAGCAGCAGCCTTGAGGAGGGGGTAAGCACTGCTGGGCACCCCCTCAGGGAAGCGGGCTGGGCTGAGCTGTGGGGTCCTGGTGTCCTGAGAGCTCGAGGGCCAGGCTGGTTGCTTGCCCTCTGCTGCCTAGGACCCTGAACAGCCTATACCACCATCTGAGATCCTCCACCTGGCCTGAGAGGGACAGCGAAATTCCTCTGGAGGACAAGAGTTTGGCCCTCTCCCTGGTCTCACCTTCCTCTGCTGGAGACAATGGATCCCCCCAGCCCACCTGGGCCACCACAGGGCCTCCAACATGAGTGACATTGAGCTGGCCATGCCAGACCTGGCCATGCCCCCCCAAGGTCAAATACAAACCTGATGCGGCCCTAAATGAAATTGAATTTGACACCCCTGACCTAGGGTGTACAGTCTTTCACAAAATGAAGACCAGCAGATGGCAATGTCACAGGACGATAGTATTAAAAGAAGAATCAAATCACTGGTCACGCCCCTTCCATTTAGATCTCAAGGACAGCACCTGCCTAACAACAAGGAACAGGTGTTTAAGCACTTTGCCTCTCTCAGACACAATTTTCTGAGAAAACCAGAAATGAAAGATCGCTGTTTTGCCTTGATAAGAAAGATACTTAAAAACAATCATGAACTTAATGATAATGAGGAAGTTTGGTACCTGCACATATTTGGGGGAATTCCACCCTAAAAAAACCAGGCCAGATTACAGTGGTGTTTGACTCCAACTGTAAGCAAGAAGGTGTGTTGCTAAATGGCATCCTTCTGTCAGGCCCAGATCTCAATAACAAGCTCATTGGAGTATTCCTCCCCTTCTGTCAAGATTCTATTGCATTCATGGCAGATATCCAGCGGATGTTCCACTGCTTCCTCATTAAAGAGGAATACAGACATTTCTTGAGGTTCTTCTGGTTCAGAGACAGTGACCTTTCCAACGACATTATGGAATACTGCAACAGTCCCTCTCCCATGGTTGCCACTTATGGGCTCTGGCACTTAGCCCAGGAAAGAGAACTAGTTTATGGGCCAGACATCAGGCACTTCGTAGAGAAGGACTTTTAAATGGATGATTGCCTAAAATCACTGCCCACTGATGGAGCAGCAATCAGCCTCCTCAAAAGAGCCCAGGAGATGCTAGCTTGTTCAAACTTAAGGCTCCATAAAATTGCTTCCAACAGCAGAGAATTGATAGAGACTTTCCCCTCTCAAGACCATTCTAGTGAGCTCAAAGACCCAGATTTGGAATCTGATTCTCTCCCTATGCAACATAGCCTTCAGCTGCTCTGGGACTTGAAATCAGATGCCTTTGCCTTCCATGTCAGTCAGGAAGAAAAACTCTTTACCCACAGAGATGTCCTGTCAGCCATAAACAGCTTATATGACTTCCTGGGGTTTGCAGCTTTGGCCACCATCGAGGGTAAGGCACTCCTGAGGGCCTGACTCAAGAGACTGCAGACTGGGATGACCCACTTCCCCTTGAGAGAAGAGATCAGTGGACAGAATGGAGGAATTCCCTAGCTGCTTTATCAAACCTTAGAGTCCCTCGCCCATAGACTCCTGTACCATCAACTATAGTCTGAGGTCAGAGGCTCTGCATCTTCTGCAACACTTCCATCAAGGCAATTGCTGCAGTAGCCTATCTTAAAACTTGGGACATCACAGGATAGTAACACATAGGTTTTGTGAAGGGCAAATCAAAACTCACGCCACTCCCAGAACACACCACACTGTAGGAAGAAAAATCCAATCTGGTTCCAATCTGGGAAAGCCTGAAGCAAACCCGCCAGGTCTAGCATACCAAGGTGATTCTGACCCAGTCAACCTTGACATTCCCTGCCCAACAGGATCAAGTCTCCATCCCAGCAACTTGAGCGGCTAGCCCTCTACCTGCTCTGTCATCACAATCAAGCCCTGGACCACAGCCCAGCCCACCAAGGCAATGCCAAGTGGGGACCCTGCTGGGTCACCCACAACCCCAGACAAGACTACAGGCACACTCTGGATGGGCCTACTACCTCAGACACAGCTGGGTCCAGGAGCAATGGGCTCCTACACCACCGCTGCCCCCGGCTCTGGTTCCTGCCCCTCACCCAGCTTGTCCACCTCAGATCAGAGCTACTTTCAATGGAGAATCAGACAAGTTTTGCTTCTTCCTAATAAACCAAGTGTGGGCTCACATCAATGACTATGGCCCCAACTATCTCACTGATCAGGCTATGGTACGAATGGTAACCGCCTGCTTTGAGGGAGAAGCAGCTGAGTGGGTGAACCAGCTCCATGACGAAGAAGCACCAGAGTGGGAAACATTGACCTCCTCCTACAGGAATTAAGGTCCAGATTCAAGGACAAATCCCAAACCGAGGAAGCTGAGGCTGAAATCTGAGACATTAAGCAGAAGGGTTATTCTGCCAAAGAGTATGTCAGGGAGTTCAGGACAATTGCAGGGATGCTGCAACAATGGCCAGAGCGACTCCTGGTCCACTTCTTCAAGGAGGGGCTAGACCCAGAGCTGCTTCACACATGTGTCTGCTGTGGAATCCCCAGCCACGTTCATGAGTGATATCATGAACCTTGAACTCAACTGGCACAAGAAGTGCAGCCCTGCTGAGAAAAAACCAAAGGCCACACCAAAAAGCGCCAATTCGGTCACTGGTCTAGCCCCTGACAAGCAGAGGAACAACCGAGGGAACCCCCAGGCCAGCCCATCAAATGTTCCCACTGCAGCCAATAAGGCCACCGAATGACCGAATGCCTGGATCCAACCCCCATACAAAAAGGGAAAACTCCAGAACCAGCAAAGCTGAAAAAAACTACTGCATAAAGCGGCCAAAAAGGGAAAGCTGCGGGAACTTTCAGAGTAGGCTTTCTCTAGTTGTGCCAATATGAAGTATCCAATAAACTGTTCTTTGAGGGACCTGCCTGCCTTTGAGTTCTCTTTTCTATGGGTGCATTACTTGGAACCCTGACATAATATTTTGGGAAAAGGATAGACAGATAAAATCCACTTACAACACATACAGTAAATGCAAAAAACAAACAAACAAAAATTTTCTTCTAAATGAGCTTAAACATTCTCTGACAACCATGGGCTGTTCTTAAAGGTACAGAGAAGGAAAATAAAAGTAAACTCAGTTCTATTCACCCTGTGCCTACACCTCCCAAAAGCATTCTGATGTGGAGCGCTGCTGGGCAGTGTGGAAGAAGGAACCTTACACTGTTTGCTGGGCACTCCTCACTTGGAGGCAATTCTTAGAAGGTAGCAACGATCCTTTTGAGGCTTGGATTGACCACAAAAATTTAAAAGCACTTAAAAAACCCCAGAAATTGTCCCCTAAGCAAGTGAGATGGGCACAACACTTCAACTGATTTAATTTTACCCTTCACTATTTCCCTGGGGCAAAAAAACTCCCTGGCCTATCCTGAATGGCCTATCCTGGCTGCCATTTTGAGTGTAACATGGGCCTTTTCAAAGTATTTAAAAGCCCATTATGGTAGTGTTGGAAGTTAGCACACACCCCTCTCCTAGAAAAATGAAATATTTTAGGAAATATTACAAAGGCAGAATATTTCCCCTAAAAGAAAAATATAACATGGA
>JANHFL010122727.1:0-11381 GCA_032468155.1 Oxyrhabdium leporinum
GTTGGATATGTTTGCTACTTCCTTTATTATTTTTATAAGGTAGCAAACATATCCAACACACCTTCCTCCTTCTATGGTGAAATATAAAATAATAAATAAACTTCTGGTAAATCAGATTGTTGTCTTTTTTCAAAACCAGTTTTAATAAGATTAGATACTACAGTCCTTCAAGGAACAGAGCAAAAATACCGAAATCCACAAACGTATTTTTCTTCTATCGTTACAGCAGCCTTCTCCCCAATCTTTTGTCATGTTTGTTTTCTTTGTTTCTTAGCCTTAGCCAAGAGCCCAGTTGCAAGGAGGGATGGGGAGAAGAGAAAAGAATGCAGAAGCACAGGCTCCAAAGCGAATAAAGGGGTGGGGAGTTATTTTCTTTCCTCATTAGTTAATCAATTGATTTACAAAGCAAACTCTTTTATTATTGCCCACTGGAAATGGAATGAACCTGTATGAACTTGTTATATTTCCAATGAAATAATGTCACAGTGAGGATGGAAATTCAGGCTGCAGTGAAGAAATCATAATTCTGGTGGAGAGAATCTAACAGAGAGCAGAATCAGAAAGACAGAACACAATAGTATTATCTTTTCCAGCAATCAGATTTGCAATACGTCATAGGAAAAGAAAGAGAAGCCATTTGGACTGAGAGGAAACAACATGCATCTAAATATCTATATTAATGGAAGAAAATATTTGTAGCTCAGTGTTGAATTGTGGGGTCCTTCCTTTGTGCTCTCTGAGCTTGGTTGTTTTCTTGCAGACATTCTATTACATTTTAGTTGGTACTCATGAAGTCAGTCCAGAAGACATGGTGAAAGCTCCTTAATTTCACAACACAGAGACTAACTCAACCATGGTTTCAATGGGGGAAACTGTAAGCATCATAGACCAAACCAAGTCGAACAACACTAGAGAATTCCTGAAAGTCTGACACTCGGAGAAATCAGCTACTGACAGGCACATAGAGAGAAACAGCATTTACATAGCATTCAAAAGCGACAATCAAAAAGTCAAAAAAAGAAACAAAAAGACCAAAATACCTTCTCATCGGTAAACTGCACCCAAATGAGCACAGATTAACACCAAGATTAACAGTAGACCAATAAAGTAAAGAATACACCAATCAAGGAACCACCAAAAGTCAAACAAGCTAACAGTAAACAACAGCCTAATCAAAGAATCACCAAGACAATTCCCATCAAGACAATTCCCACCATGACTGACAGGGCAAACCACTAGTGTATAAAATGAAAGTAAACCCTATTCCCTTCTAGCACTGATGATGTTACCTACATTGGTAATTAAATGTCTGCAAGAAAACAACCAAGCTCAAAGAGCACCAAGGACACCACAGTTTATATTAAGTTGTGCCCTGGCAGCAGAGTTTTAGTATTTCAATGGAACTGTTTCTCTCAAGAGCCAGCATCAAACACCCTGATATTATTTAGGGTATATTGAAATATTGAGATTGCTGAAAGCTGTTTTTAAATGTTATGTTGAATATCTTTAACAAAAGCATTTTCAAAATCCTGGCTTTTGTAAAATGATTGCTAAATTCTACACTAGAAAACACCCTATCACAGAAATTAAAGACTGTTTTATGTTCACTCATTGCTAGGTCACTGGTACCACTGTATGGAATTCACTCGAAGTCCCTCAAACCCATGTTTTAATCTAAACCCCAAAATCCAATTTCATTGTTCAGGTCAATGTTACACTTTCCTCTTGATTAGATTCTTAGTGTAGCATCCTTATTCTCATTTTTATATGACTGGAGGGTGCCTTTCATAATTGTGATTGAGTCATGGGTCATCTGTCTTTTCTTTCTTTCTCCTCAAAGTCAACTCCTGCACCCCAAAATTAGGAGTAAGTCAGTTAAGAAAGAATTACACCACTGACCTCTTCTGCTTTGTTTCATTCAATCAGTTTTTATGTATCACATACATTCATATGTTTCATACAACTTGCAATTTAGGAGGATGTTTTTCATAAATATTTAGCTGTCCTCTCTCTTTTGAATTCATCAGAATATTAAACAACTTATCTAGTAGTTTTAAAATCTTTTTATCATCCAGTTTGCCCTTCTTGATTAAAAATAATAATAATGCCTTCATAACCTTCCCCCAGTGGAGCTAAGAATGTATTATAGGGAAAAATCAGTTATGGGGGAAACAGTATGAACGTGAGGAATTAACTAAAGCTTACAAATGTGATGTCCACAGATGTCATCTCATGCTTGAAATCCATAAATGGTATCCACAGAACCCCTAAATTAAATAAAATTAATTTAGGAAATCCTGAAGATATCATGAGACTTCATTCTTGAATATTCTCAAGTGACAACAAATAAAACCTCAGATGAGGTTCCCAAAAGACTGAGATTGTGAAACTGTGCATCTTGGAAAGACTGGTAAAGAATAGATTAAAAATGGATCATTTATCACCACAAACCTAATTAATTTAATCCATACCATTTGGTGCTGCTAGGAATGGATCTGTCTGTCTGTCTATTTACGGTTTGGACAGAGCTGAGCCAGCATTTTAGAGATAGCTTTATTCTGCATGGAGCAGAAACCATACCTAAAGATAGAGGAGAAGCAGCAAAAATTGTAAAGAATAGGATAAAACAGTCCAACTTTTCATTGCCTCTTTTATGGATTGTTCTCTCCTCACTGGTCTCTATGCCTTTCCTTTGCTTTTCCAGAGGTTTACACACACATAAGACAGATGCAAGATAGACATAAGAATAAGACAGATAGATAGTTTAGAACTCCCCCTTTTCCACTTTCAGACCTGACTAATGTACATCCTTCATTTTTCTTTCCCCCTCCATTGAGTGTATCACTGTTGCTTTGATGCTACAATAATCCAAACAACTGGCTACTCCTTCATTCCATTGTAGATCCATAAGACCCTTCTGGCAATCAAGAATGGATGATTCAGGTTCCTGAAAGCAAAAGAGTAATATTCAATGAATTGTTGGCACTTTGTCCAATGAGCCTAAACAAGGAATGGGTAGGGAGGCAAGGATGTCAACAGACAGATGTAGGGATGGAGCAGAGGTAGAAAAGGTGGGGAAAACATGGTGGCCAGGAAACTTTACTCTATTGTCTTTATGGGACATTGTGGAAGGGAACAAAGGAAGCTACTGATTATCTGAGAATATAGTTAGCTGAGGATGAAATAGACATACAGGACAGTGACCAACTCATGAGTGGGAGGGGGCATGCTCAGTTTGATAGCCAATCAGAACTAGGGATGCTGCTAAATTGGAATGAACAATGTCAGACTAATTGCTTGGAAGGGGAGGGAGAGAGGAAGGAAGGGCAGGGAGAAAGAGCCATTCCATTTCATGGGATGTTCAGGCCAAAGGTATGGAGACAGGCCATCAATTGCCCAGCCTAATTTTCAGAGGCCCATTATCGATCCTTTCATTTGCTGCTGTGCCCAACTTGTCTGACCTTTTCTTAATATACCTGCTAGAGCAGCAAGGATTTTTGTTGTTGTTGTTATGAACTGTATGAAATTTGTTGCTGGCGCATACATGCTTCATTATAGATTGATTCGAGCTCTCAGTTATATTACTACCAGCATCAATAAGTTTCTAAGCTCACTTCTTCCTAGAAGTGACAGCTTTCTTCTCATAAACCTGCTTTTCACAGTCTCTTATTTTTATTTAGATGGTCAATCACACAGATCCTAGGTGCCCCTCCCTAAAACAGTGTCTAATGTGAGTCAAAATGATAATGATTTGATGCAAGACTTGTGATGCAAGACATAATAACTATGTTTAACTATGTTTACTTTTTGGCCAAGTTCAGCTTGTAGTCTGGAGAAACATCTGCACTCCTAGTTGATAGCATGTCCTTCCACTACAGACTCTCTTTCCCTTATCCTCAAGATAAAACCCTATAAAAGATAACAAGTACAACATCAGCAGAGACATACTACAGATAATTGATCCAAATAATAGGGAGTCTTGACTTCTCAGAAATCAGCATCATCTCTGTAATCAACTAAGTTCAGGGTTTCTTTAGAATCCAGTGTTTCTTCATTTAATTAATTACTTAAAAAAAATTCAAATAGCCATCTCAAGTACAGATAGGGGAAAAAAGGTTATTTAGATTCCCTAATTAGACCAGGACAAGTATCTTTTTCCCCCTCACTGAAATAACATCCTTTGTATGAATAAGAAGGAAGAAGAGAACAATGCCAGAAGAATTGGGAATAGGACATATGGCAAATTAAACATAATTAAGCATATGTTAATGGCTAAGCTTTATGTCAGATGAAGTGATATTAAAGGAACACCTTATCCTAATCACTGTCTTGTTTCTATGCACAAATTGGAAAAATGCCTTTAAATCATCCCGTTAAAAAACAGTTGGACCCTGTCTTCTGCTACTATTTATTTCACCCTTTTGACGGCTTTGTGTTTTCCTGCTTGCCAAATTGGGAACAACCTTTGTCCTTGAGTGATTTCATTGTGTCATGTATTGTCCCCCCATGCACCCCTGTGTTATGATTCCATGATAAAGATATTATTTCCCCTTTAAAATAACATTTGACATGGGGATAACCTGTTCACTAGTTTGAATAAATTGATTCTGTTATATTAGCCTTACAATAAAATAGAATTAGTTTGTCTGATCATGTTTCCTATCCTGACATCAATCTTTCAAGTCTGAAAGTACAAATCTGGAGGGGGGGGTGTCTGAATTTTTCCCCTCTGTTCTTAGAGAATTGAGTTACTTTTTTCCCTCTTGTGCAGCTGTGGATTATGCCCTTTCTCAATTGATCATTTTCCAGACAGCCTCCCTTCCCGTCTCCCAAGGTCGTTTCCACATACCATTACAAATTATAACAACTTCAAAACATTTTGATTCTAAAGGTCTGCTGAAGAGAATTGTAGAGGTCCAATGAGACATCTTTGTTTTCTTGGCTTCTGCTTGTGGAAGAACCTGCTCTTGTTCATTATGCTCACTAACACTCACTTTACCTAAAGCTATATGATGGGCATCACTATGAATTTTCAGTTTATTGGGGAAACATGTTGGTCTTTTGTTTTCTTGACTTCAGTCTTGAGTGACTTGGTCTTTTTCTATCAGGATTTATACGTTTGCATATGTATGTACGTATGTCTAATTCTCCTCCCTAGAGAGCCTTGGCAGCCACTGTTGGGTAACATATGTAGAATTGTGTTAAGAATACATCCATATTTTAGAAATACTTGCTGCCAGACAAGAGACATGGGAGATTACAACAGATGTTCACAAACACTATTGTTGATCCCAGTAGGCGAGATTGCAAGAACTGAGTGATCTGTAGCCTAAAGACACGTTCAGAAATAGACTGTCAAAATCTTTTGGGATCCACTATATATCATGATGTATCTCATGATTATTCTGATTAAAAAAGCTTCCCAGTCCATGTCAAATATAGTAAGAGTGCCCTCCACTGAAAAAAAACAAAACAAAATAGATTGTGATGTATAGATCAAGAGTACAAGACTTGAAGCACAAGATAAAGATCAGAACATGGTAATAATTTCACAAGATCAAAAAGAGGTGTGTGAAAAGATGTAGACCTAGTATGCTTAACAACTTTCCACTATCCCATAAAACATTCTAGCACAATAACTTGTCCATAAGATCAAACAATGAAAGTCTCAAATCTCCCCTCCCTAAAGACATCTTGATAATCATACTCTGATTCAGCTTCCTTCTTATAAATATAACTTTTACCAACACTTGTCAGCACAAAATCAAACATTTTTAACAAAGGGTGTGGAAATATGATGCAATGTAATAACCCTTTTAACTTTAAAGTTAAAGAACAAACTGAAGTGTGGAGTTGCGCAAATAATGACTGTTTTTTAAAAACAGAAAATTACAAAATTAAATGTGGTTTTCTTGACTCAAAATATTACACAGCACAAGAAAAAATGTTCTAAAAATGATCTATAGATATGAAGGATAAAATCATGAACACTACTAGAAGTATATAATAGTGGTAGAAACTGCAGTGTATTTCCCAACTTGTAGAGAGAAATAGAAAACTATTAATTCTGATTTAGCACCAGACAGAACAGTAATTCTAATGAAAATTCTGTCAAAATAGCAATTCTCTGAAGTAAAATTTACTTTAATTTACCTACTTATTTACTTACTTTTCTCATTTATTTGTTTATTTCATATGCTATCCATCTTACTCTGCAAAGCAACTCACTCTTTCTCATTGTTTTAGAGGTTTCATTGCAATATGAGATTGCTGAGAAGGATGATAAACTCTCCTTCTCTCCAGCCTTGTTTTATAGACTTCTACCCTTTTTTTTTCTCCTACCTCCGGCAAAAAAAGAGAGAACTCTGTGGATGACCAGAATACATTCCACACTCATGGGTTTTACCTGCGAAGAAGGGATGTCCTTTAAGAAGGTCTGCATTTGTTCAGGTAGCAATGGAACTGTACACACAGCAGTCCACCATAGATTCTCAACCAGTAGATCATGCACACCTGTGGAGAGTCATGTCAGAAATGTAGGTGGGAAATGGTTGGGAGTGAGTGACAACTTGTGGACAGATGTTTAGCAGTGTTCCAAGAGAAACTTGTGAAAAACAGTTGATCTAAGTTCTCATTTAGAATTTTTAAACCAATGCTTTGATTGGAATTTGTGGTATTTCGTTCATTCTGAATTTTCAAATGAAATTACTCTAGGAGAAGGTGGTTATGACTTGATTCTTAGTATCACGATATTATACAATGCTGTCAGGTCCAAGGAACCAAGAACACACATGAAATTACTTCTGAATAGTTATTTATTATTTATTATTGTTCATTATTATTATTGTTCACCTATTAACAGACTTTTGCCAGACTAAAGCAATTATCAGCATAACTATTAGATATTGTCTGTGAACTTGGGGTGGGGGCATCCATATTTGCCACCTGCCTGCCTGCCTGCAAGACATTCCAACCTCTGCTGTCTGTTTGCCCTCTGGGAAAAAGCTCCTCCCTTTTCTAACTTTTGATTATATTCCAACACAGATGCTAGCTGAAGCTCCACAAGTGAAACCACTCTGAACCAATTTTTAAAGCCAACTGCTAAACCAGTGGTTATTGATTTGTCAATGTGTAATTGTAAGTTATCAATTAGTTCTGAGATCTGTTTTGCATGGCTAGCATTATATTCTTTGGGAATTTTCTAGAAAGTTCCCTTGATGACTCCCCACACATAGACAATCTCAATTTTCCTTGAAAAAAAATAAATAAATCTCAATTTTCCTGAATAGCAATGCCAAGTTAATGGTACAGTTAACCATCTATCTGTTGCAAATTTTCCCCCACTTAACGATGTGCAGGTAGCAGTTTCCACTTTTTTTTATAGCTAGTATGTGAGTTGTTCAGACAATTACATCTTCTATAGTCTCTACTTTGAACTAAAGTGTCAGAGTGGATTCTTGGATCATGGTGGCTTATTTAGAGTTATTTGGGGTTTCGTTGATACCTCAAGAATCTTTTCAAAATACGAACAGGAGCTCTCAGAAAAAGTAACCGAATCTCACACTTCGAAAGTAACTGTTATTTTGTTTTCTTATGAAATTTAAACTGCCTGTTTATTATCATGCCACCTATTTATTAACATACTACCAGACTGCAGCCTCGTGTAAAGATGAATGCAAATAGAGAAGAACCATCCTATGCATCAAAGAATATGTGCAATCCATTGAAGTCAATGCTTTGCACCATTTCTTTTATCTTTTTTTCTGCGTTTTATGTGCATCACAAATTGAGGGGGTATGTAAGCTGCAAGAATATTTATGATAATGTCAAGGTGAGTGCCTGGATTTAATCTCAGATAATTCTATTTGTGGGCATCTCATATATTTCATCACATCAGAGAAATACTGTTATTGTTTACAATCAGAAAATATTACCATGCTTCTGTAAATGTTCCATGTACGGTTGTCTACAGTAGAGCAATTTTATAACTCCTAGTCCTTGGCCATTGCAAACTGAAGCAAGCTGAATTAGAACCTATGCCAATTATGTTTATTTTAGGGTTTTTTTTAAGAATTATAAAAGGAGAAATATTTTTACTAGCATATCTAAGCTTCATTAAAAATGGCTGTGTATAACTTGTAGATGAGGTGGCCAGTTTATTTTTGCCATGATTGTTGCTTTGAAGTTTGGTCTTCAGATGGTCTGGCAGAATCCATTACCTAAACTGGTGGCAGCAACAAATGTCCCCATAAATGCAGTAGATGTGAGAATAAGTAGACTTTCATATGGGGGGTAGGTGAGATAAAATTTGAGTCCCAGATTTGGGGGAACAAAATTAAGGACTCCCATTGCAACCCAATAAAGAAGACCGGGGAAGAAAAGTGAAGTGTGTTTGAAGATGGTGACTATATTTTTCCTGCCCCATGTGGTACTTGTGTCCTGTTACAGTGATAAAATGTGCATAAGGTATGTAATATTTTCAGATGTAATTGGCAAAAATGCTTCTAACAACTTTTAGTTCATTCTGTGGTTAATTTATACATCTATAATTTTCAAGGAAGAATTAGATAGTTGGGTTGTTACTTCCTTCCAGTCAAAAGCAGAGGCTGATTCCATGATCTGGTTCAGTTAGTCCTGGATTTGTTTTGTTTTTTGTTTTTCTTTTCATTATTTCCTTAGTGGTTCTTATTCAATCTGATAAAGAATTTCAAAGTTTCTTTAAACAAGAGTGAAATTCTTATGAGTGTAACTGCTGCATATATATACTGAGACTTATATTATAGATACAGGTATATTACCTGTGGCAGGTATGTGCATGGATGTTCTGATTTTCACAGGACAATCATCTTTCCCTGGTCTTCAGCTTCCATCTAGTCCAAGGCAGACCAGAGGAAATTATTCCTTTAGTGGAAGAAAAAAAAAACTAAAGTGCACTAGACTTGGTGATTCAGTATCTTTCTCACCAACAAAAGGTAGGCTAGTTAAGAGGAATGTAAGATCAAGTTTTACTTCTCAAAATATATAATACATATATTTTATCAATATTTTATCAATATTACACTGTGTAGGGTTTCACAGATCCCTACTTTTTTGCCATATGCTAGAACAGAACTCCTACATATATGAGCCACCTGTATTAGGAAGAGTCCGTATAATGCCTCTGATTTTGTTGGCCTCCTTACTTCATATGGATATTCAATTACAAAAACAACAGTGGAAAATTGTAAAATTGAAAACTAGGTCCCAGGTTGCAAACTGAGATTCAAGATAAGTTGTTTTTCTCAGAGATCAAAAATTACCATGAAGCCTTGGCATACCTGAATAATTACTTACTTTCTTTGCCTTCATTTTCTTCCCTGTCCTCCTTACTTCAGTCATTTTTCCCCCTAAAAGACAGTGTCTATAGTTGGCACACCATACTTTGCTGTTTTTGTTCTCAATAATACTA
Source organism: Oxyrhabdium leporinum (assembly GCA_032468155.1). NCBI lineage: Eukaryota > Metazoa > Chordata > Lepidosauria > Squamata > Cyclocoridae > Oxyrhabdium > Oxyrhabdium leporinum. The sequence continues at coordinate 9,449 of JANHFL010122727.1, forward strand.
GACCCATGTCATTTCAAATAGAATAGTTAAGTTCACCTGTTTTCCTAGGCTACTTATTGAACCGTGGTTCATTTAATAAGCTATCTTTGGATGCACACATAATGGCTAATCTGCAAAATGTGCTTAAGTCACAAACCACCAAGCTGTATTTTGGTTCAGCACAATTAGTCACCTTGGTTAAAAGCTGGTCCACGTGAAGTCTTTTCTGTGCAAACAAATTCCAGAATACCAGGAAGAAAAAGAGTCATTCATTTCTGTAAGGATTGGGACTTTTTAAAGAGATGGATTTAACATACCTTCTCATAAAATATTAGGATGATGAATGATTTTTTCTTACTATTGTTTGGGGAGTAACCTTTTCTAATATATTGACAATGCCTTTAAAAATAAAAATAGTAATAAAACATAGTTATAAAACTATGAGCAAGCTTCATTGCTTTTTCTTTATAATATACCATTTGCAGTATATTATTTATTTACAGCCCAATCTGCAACCACAACTGGGACTAGAATTTCTGTTGCTAAGCAAAGCAGTTGTTAAGTTACACCTGATTTTACCTTTATCTTTTTATTACAGTTGTTCAATGAAACCCTGCAGTAGTTCAGTGTATCCTGCAGTTGTTAAGTGAATCCAGCTTCCCCCATTGACTTTGCTTGTCAGAAGGCAGCTGGGAAGGTTGCAAGTGACAATCACATGACCCCAACATGCTGTAACAGTTGTAAACATATGCTGGTTGCCAAGCACCCAAATTTTGATCACATGACTGTAGGGTTACAAAGTCAATGAGGGAAGCTGGATTTGCTTAACAACTGCATGATTCACTTAACAACAGGCATACATGCAAGGACCATTCATAAGTCACTTTTTTCATGCCATGGTAACTTTGAAAGGTTACTAAATGAATGGTTGTAAATTAAGGATTGCCTAAATTGATTGTCAGCAATCTTTAAGCAAGATATATCATGATTTCTTATGGAAACATTAACAATGTACTGCATGTATATGGATTTTTTTTTAAAAAATGTTGAATTGCTATATTTATCTTATTTGAATAGAAAGATGAGCTATTTGGCAGTGGAATTCAGGTAGGGGAGAAAAATCAACTAGTATAGCAACAGGAATGTTTACGCTCCAAACCTTCTTAATAGATGCATTAGAGAAAGGGAAAAGTTCTAGCTCTCAGCATTATAAAGGAAAAACATACCTATTTAACTCTATTAATACTGTTGAATCTGTCATCTGTCTCCTCTTCCATTTCATGATTTTGAATGTCAGACTATAGAAAAAAAAACAAAATAATTGTGTCAGTTTGTTGAGATATTTTCCTCCAGGAGCTGAATTCATACAATAGAACCCACCTGGTCATTGAATTAACCCATTTCTGGATTTGCTCAATAAATTGAGCTAAAAACTAGCCAAATAGCCATCGAATAGCCACACAATAACCCACCAAAAGCAATGAACAACAAACAAGGAAAGCTTAACAGGGACAAATACGGCCACTAAATTCATGTTTGAACTTGTTAAGCCAGGATGTTGGCATTATTTATACGGCTAGTGTGGCAATTGGCATCCATCAAAACATCTCTCTGTTAAATCCACAGGAAGATATTTTTTCCTCACACAAATACCGATGTACCATTAGAGAAATTAAGATACACCTAAGGCATTTCCCTACTGCTCAACTCAAGTTGAACTGTTCCACCCATCGATGAGTTGGTAGAACATTGTACCAGAATGAAACATATTGTCTGCATCACTGTTCCAGCCTCTTTCATCTCTGCTTCCAGCTAGTGCCAGGCACGTACTTCCCTCCATAATAATAAGTGACCAAGCCAAACAAATTTTACACAAATCAACATGAGCCTAGGTGGCGCAGTGGTTAGAGTGTTGAACTGCAGGCCACTTCTGCTGATTCAATCTAGCGGTTCA
>JANHFL010123326.1:0-11365 GCA_032468155.1 Oxyrhabdium leporinum
GGAATCCATCTCCATTCAACCAGCAGGCATTTTCAGAGGCTGAAGTTCCCAGGGTGAGTGTGGAAAGCTCCGGGGGCTGTGGGGGGGGGACAACTAGCTAGGCCGCGCGTGGACACGGAGAGCGGAGTGACGCAAGCGGCGGTGGCGCCAGGCAAGCTCCAGGGACCGCAGGTGGGGTGGGTAGCTAGGCCGCGCATGGATGCCACGCGGAGAGCGGAGCGACACAAACAGCGGTGGGGCCAGGTAAGCTCCAGGGGATGCCACGCAGGGCGAGGGGTGAGCACGCGAGCAGGGGCGGGGCCAGCCAGAGGTGATATTTACCGGTTCTCCGAACCAATCAAAATTTTCCCTACCGATTTGCCTGAACAGGTCCGAACAGGCTAGATTTCACCTCTGCTAGGTCCTGGAACACTACTTTTCAGTGATGGTACCGATTTTGTGGAACAGCATCTCTCTGGAAGTCAAATAATCTCTTACAGTAACAACATTCCATAATTTGGCAGAAATTTAGCTTTTCCAGGGATCATTTTGAAAATAACTGGAATTCCTTGTTTGTTTTTTGTTTGATTGCTCTAGTTGGCTTATTATTATATTTGCATATTAGTGTTATTTAAAGTGAATGTTTTATGCTTGTTGTTAGCTTACAGAGGAAGGAAGGAAGGAAGGAAGGAAGGAAGGAAGGAAGGAAGGAAGGAAGGAAGGAAGGAAGGAAGGTTTCTGATCTGATGAGAATAATTTGATTTAATGATACATTTATTTTGTATGGCCAATTCAGTCTGAAGCCATTCAACTTATAGCACAATTGCAGTAAATAAGATGAAAATCCTGGATAAATGGGTACAAATACACAAACTGATGAGACAAAAATAGTTGTGGCTTAGTTAGCATTGTTATTGATTGATGCTGTGAATACATTTTGAACATGAGGGATCCTAGGATGTCTGGTACCAGCAGAATATGCTGGCGGGTTTTTGTTTGTTTTTTTTCAATTTCTTGCTCCACTATTTTTCTACCTGTTCTCCTGTCCTATTCTGTCCAGGGAGACAACCTTGAATTTTGCAGCTTAGAGACATGGCTGGAAGGTGCTCTTATCAGGAATCATGGATAATTCCAAGATAGGCAAATCATTTCCAAATGGCTAGATGGTTTAGTAAGTATGTTGATGGTCCACAGACTCTAGTTCATGCTGTGTATCCTCAAAAGTAATGAGATTTTTGAAATGGGGTTTCATAAAACCCCTTAAGCTTAAAACTATGGGTTTCTCATTGAGAATGTGGTTTGTTACATAGTAGATAATTTCCCCAACCCTTTTCACATGTGCTGCTCTGCTGATTTTGATATGTGAACTTCACAAATAAAGGTGTAACTCCTAATTTTAACCCAAACTTATTTCTTTTCAAGAGAAGTTTACCCATTTGTTTGTGATGCGTAATGAAAGATCAAGAAATATACATGGATGAGCAAATTGTACTTAAGACTGATCTTTCCATGATGTATATCAAAGAACTTGCACAGACATATAACTGCTTTTTACTGAATCCCATGTAAGCAATAACAAAATGTACAGTATCACAAATTTAGTAAGTCAGAAATTTCCCCCTCCCAACCAAAATATGCTTGCTTATCAATCTGCATTCAATTTGAATAGGGTAGTCTTTCAAATAATCATTTTCATGCATCAAGTCTTTTTCATAGCTCTTTTAACATTTGAATTCTAATTCCATACTATAGGCCAACTGGATTCCATGGGAAGTGACTTCCTCGAGACTACCGATTAATTTGGTCAGATCACAGATTTGCAGTATACAGAATGTGGTTGCTAAATTGGCCTTAAATCTTACTGAACCATCACAGAGATGCTTGCCAACATAATGGGTTAATTGAATTTCATCAAGCAAATTGAGTCAATGGTTTTCATGGTACTGTTGGTATTTGTACTAAGCATGGAATCTCTCATGCGATCATTGTTTGGTTCCTAGTCATGTCAAAGCCTACACAATAACTTGAATTGGAAGCCACAAAAATCTCAGGCAGGATCTCAGACTTAACGTTATCCCCAAACATTGTCTAAATGTAAAAGGTACAGGAAATCTAATTTGGTGGATATTTGTTCATAAGATATGACTACCTGACTTGAGGGAGACTGACTAGATTATTACACAACAGGAGGTTGTTGTTGTTGTTTTTAATTAAAAGGACTACATTTCTTGCCAATATAACTTTCCCTAACACATGCATACCCCCTTTTCCGTTTTAATTTCCCTCAAAAGATTGCCTCAGCAAGACCTGACTGCCATTCTCTTACCTCCTTTCTTGGCAACTTGCAGACTGGGCAGGAGCCAAATCTAATGCAAACAGGATTGTGAGGGTCAACATGCTCTTGGTTCCGAGCACTTTTATAATTCTAATTGTGATTCAGGAAAGTTATATTACTGGCAAAACAATTGGGTGAATGACTCATAGATAAACCAGCACCTCAGAAACACAATATTTTTTCATTACACTGGAAAGGACTGTGTGTGCACAGTAGCAGGCACATATGATGCACACATTCTGTCAGAAGCCTCATATAACCCAATATTATCAATAATCTATCAGGATGCAGCCAAACTTTGCATCAGATCTGATGGGGGGGGCAGTTCCAAGGAAGGCAGACAAGGTCAAAGGGCTAGAGATGACACGTTGGAAATAGATCACTATTAGACTCCATAATGGCCATGCAAGGATCCAAAGGCCAGCACTATTAGACTCCATAATGGCCATGCAAGGATCCAAAGGCCAGCAACTACGTGTTAGTAGTCAGAGCCTGGAGATGGTAAGCAAAAATATTATGGTAGGCTTATCTCATAAAGCAACGCAGGCCAGCAAGAGAGAGGGAATCTATTCTGCAGCTTCTTCCAAAATTGTAGGTTAGCCTGAGGGACCAAAACTAGAGCAAGAAGTTTACAAGATCAACTTTAGTAGTTCTTTGCTCCTTGGATCCAAATGCTTTGCTGAAATCAAATTATGCAATATTCATGCTGTTCCCATGAATCTTGAATATCTAAATGTCAAATGCCAACTAATTATTTCTCTTCCATGCTCCTGTAATCATTTATTAATGCTAGTTACGGTGAGCTGAAACTTCTCTAAGGCGGTAATGTTTGGATATCTTTTGAGTAGAAAAAAAGATACTAAAATCTCCTGGAAAAGTCTGGCAATAAAATATCTACAGCTGACTGTTGTCAACAAAGTTTCTTTCCTATAGAGCAAAGTATTCTAGTAAATGTTTTTTTGCTATTAAGGAATTTTTCAACATTTTTCAGGATACTCTGTATAAAAGTGATGTACATCATCACACATTGCTGATTTCAGGAGTTTGAATAACATGGGACAGGGGAGGGAATATAGTCAATATATACAAGGAATTTTGATGAGATTGGTCAACTGCCCATTCTGTGATTTTAACTACCATTGGAAAATGCTAAATCCCTCCCTGCACTCCTGTATCACCCTTTAAAAAAAGTAATATGGACATTCAAACCATTTTTCCGTGGTCTAAACCTCAAGTCTTGTATAAAATCTTCACATCCAAAAACATTTAAATAAAACCATTTTCTGGGAGAAAAACCATAAGGAAGGTCCATTGCCTTAAACTTTAACAAGTTGGAAAAAGGCTTCTGTGCAAGGTTAGCCCTGAATCTAATCTAGCAGAAACCCTCCTATATTCTTATGCAGAGGTTTCTGAGACAAACAATCCGTGAAAGAAGTGACTCTTGTCAGGATCCCCTGTTTAGCATGAATATGACTATGTGGGATAGGAAGGAAGTGATGCTTCTCTAGTTATGGGGAAAACAGAGCTAGTGTATGCTCACTTGTGACTTACTCTTGTAAAAAGTTAGCACCCATCCCTTTCCTAGAAGAATGAAATATTTTGAGAAATATTAAAAAATGCAGAATATTATATTTCCCTGGATGAGAAATTAAGGAACATGTTTTTTTTAGAGGCAGAAAGCAGACTCAGTCTTAATACCCCAGTCTTAATACCTACAGTCTTAATACCCCAGTCTTAATACCCCTACAGTCTTAATACCTTTCTTAATAGCCCTCTGCAGATGTCAGCACTTAAGAGATAGAGATAGACAGCTCTATTCATAAACAAATACCCTCACCCAAGATCCAACAAAGGTAGGATTAGCCCTCAGCCACAGTAGGAATTGCCCAACCCCCCTTCATTGCAACTTCAATCAAACTTAGCTCAGACAAACTACTAGGATTTGTACTTGGCCCCATTGGAGTCTGACAACAGCCAATAGAATACATGTTCTTGCATAGGAACAGGAAGTTCACGTGCAAGCCCAAGAGAGGGTATAAATACCCCCAGTCTCAACTCCATGTGTCAGCTGCCAAGAACCCATGTGTTTGGTGGTTCTGTCCATCATTAAACCATCTTTCCAATCAGCTTCCATGTTTCCAGTGTCTTTCTCCCAGCTTGGAACTGGAATTTCCATTCTATTTCTTGGTGCCTTGGAGGGGATCAACTGGGATGGGGGATCAACTCTTGGTGCCTTGGAGGGGATTGACTTGGAGGGGATCAACTTTATCTGTACTCCAATTATCTACTCTACTTTTTTAAAAAAGAAATGGATAAAATAAGTATGTAATGTTTCTCTGTGTTATACACTGCTAGGACATTCTGCTTCTGCTGTTTCCATCAATAGAAAAGCGGTCACCTCCTTGTTGATTTGTGAAGCAGATAAGTTGATGCTCCTTGGCCACAGCACAGCCAGGTAGATTACAGGGCACTAAGCAAAACTTGAGCAGCAGCTGAACTGGGAGAACATTTCCCTGAGGAGTTGCTTCCAGGCCACAAGAGGTTTTCTTTTAATTTTGTTGTAAAAGGGATCCTATGATTTCTGCCTGCCTTCCCATCTCCAGCTTATGGAACATGTATTTAATAATGGCATTGTTTGTAGAAATTAGATAGTGATTGCCTCAAGGCAGACTTTATTTGCAATCTAGTGAAAATTAAACATATTAACATTACATCGAAATCAATAAGGAAATCTTTCACTAGGCCATTTATTTGCAGTAATTTCAATGAGACATAAGCACACCTAATTTTCTATAGGATGAGCCTCATGGATTATATTTACACACACATGGCTATTTGGTAATATGGCACTATGTTCACTATGCTGAATAGGCATAATACCGTAATAATACTATAAACCTTAATATTCTGACATTTTCTTCTCCATCTAGCCCCCCAAAACCCCAGGGTGCATACTTTTTCTATTTCATATTATTAATAATAGTCTCTCTCATACATATAAGCACACAGGGACCAGTTATAGGCCTGCTCCCTATGCCTTTACTGTAGGTTAGGGTTTTTTTGTTCTCTTTGTAACCATTTGAATACAAAGATTTGCTAAAGAAAGGATTTAAGGGAAGACCAGATCCTTTCCAAAATGGGGGAAAATAACCTGAATGATCTAGAAGGGCTCATCCAGGTGATTCTTTCAGTACTTGCATAAGGCTGAGGTAGAGGAATGTCTTTCTGGGATCCCTATCCATAAAAAGTTTGGTCTGACATGGTTTTTTGTTTAGAGACCTACCCTAAAAAGAAGGAAATGAGTCTTGTTTATCATATATAGATAATGAAAGAAACAAAATATTAATTTCCAAACAGCCAAATAGTATTTGGCTTGAATCTGGTAAAACCTGCAAAATTACCATAAGGTTGAATTCTTACTCATGCTTGCTAATAAACTATAAACATAGTTTCTGTCGCTGCAAAGTCCCTTGAAATAAATATGTACATTTTAAGGGATTGGAGATGAACCTGTTTTCTTGTAGATTCTGCAACCATTCCACGTATACTACCGAGGAAATCTGAACTCTTGACTGCTCCTGTTGCTGTCTCTTAAGATCTAAGCTCTGCTGATTAATTATCTTTTCAAACTATATTTTCAGGATTAAAGGAGGCAAAAATTATGTGTCCTTGAATAGCTACTCATTACATTTTCATGAGAAACCCGAAACCAGATTGGTCCTCTTGAACTTGTCTGCTTTGTATAAATTTCAGTAATTCCTGAGTTCAGTGCTAAATGCTCTAGGTAGTAATTATTGTCACACGCACTTAAAATTAGTCAGACCTCACCACTGAGTTATTCTTCATTATTGTTTCCCAACTGCACAATTTCTGCTACTAAAGTTCAGAGTAAAAAAAAATAAAAAATGAGAAACAGTGCAACTCCAGAACAGTTGGAACATTTGATATGAAGTAGTGAACAACATCAGAAGTATTTAAGTATTTCCACTTAAAATGCTTTTGCAAGCATTTATCAGGCTGAGAATAGAATCCTTTGTGGAATAGTCAACAATTTCTTCTTCCATCAGGGCTGGAAAAAATCACAAGAACATCTTGACATTTGTAGGGCAGCTTTTCTGCATATGATTTCAGCTAAAATTAGGATGGCAAGAATTAGAGAGGTTTTTTCCAAGCCTCAGAACACTTTTGACTCAAACTCTAGAGCTAATGTTTCATGGTTATGTGCCAACAAACCAGAATAAGATGCAAAGCTCCTTCTACAATAATGGATACAAAACCGTCATAATGACCTTGATATTGAATGATAGTGACATGATGACCATTCTGGCCAGCAGAACTATACTTACAAACTGAATTTACCCACCGATAAAAAAACAACGGAGAGAGAGCCGTAGTTCAGTGGTAGACCACATGTTTCGCATGACAAAAGTTCCATGTTTCACTTCTGACATCTCACATTAAAAGGTGGACAGCCTAAATAACTACTAGGTCAGAGGCATACAAGCCCTTACCCTGTTTTATTCCTTTGGCACTTTTGAGCTATGATGTGTAGTAATTGCAGATACTCAAGAATTGCCTTCGGTGTTAAACTATTGAATCAATTTAGTTCAATAAGAACTTAATGACTAACTTCTCCTTTAATCAGCTGATACAGTATATTGATTTCATTCAGTCTTTTTATTCCAACCCAAATTCCTATACATTTCATTTGAAGTCTTCTCCAGGCCTTGTAGGTGTATGAAGAATTTTTCCTTCCATTTTTTTTTTAAAAAAGAGGTTTATAACATATTCTTCAATGCAGACTCTGGATTTCTACATGGACCACAAAAAAGCAATCCAGGTTTTAGATTTAGAACTGCATTTTTAGCATTTTTGCACTTATCCTTATCTCGTAAATATGCTCAATTTGGAGGTTATTTTCTATTCCTAAATTCCATACTCATCACGTGCTTAAGGAATGAATATAAGAAAATATTTTCACATAGCAATGTATTGCTACAACACATAAGCATTTGTGGAGTGAGGAAAATAGAGATAATCAATTATTTTAATAAAACTTCTATACCTAATCACATGTGACTAAATATCTGCAGCCTATCTTGAGAAAATGATGAAGGTCCATGCGTCACACTCTAGCTCCCAGGCCAAGGGCTAGTCCTGGCTTTGTTCTGTTGTGTTCTTCTTGACTCAGTAGGTCACATGTCGATCTTTGTCTATCACTTTTGTAAACTATAATTTCTGTTTTCTGAAGAGAAGACTCATCTCAGAGGTTGGCTTAATTAGCAGACACAGAGCAGCAGCATCTAGCAGTTATCTAGAAATTGTCTATTTTTTCAAGTTTTGGAGACAAAGGCAGAGAAATGTACTAGAGTTCAATGATGGGCAAGCTGTCTGAATTGCCTGGAAATGTCTCACTTTTTTTTCCAGAAACAGAGGATATTGGAAGAGCTTGGATAATTTATTTATGCCAATTCAAAGGAAAGTCAACAGTAGCAGCCCTTGACAAAATGTATCTCTCAGGGTTTTTCATGTTTTGAAGGAAGAGAGAAAAGATAGAAAACTCTTCCAACCCTTCCTGTCTTGCAGTCCTGATGGGGATAGCCTTTCGTGGAATAGTGAAGACAAGTGAGAAAAGTTAGGAATTCTCTGGCTTGGATCCATTATTCAGTTGAGGTGGGGTTTTACCGACCTCCTAAACTTTATTTCTGACGCTGCCTTGCAAAAATATCTTCCTTGAAATGTTTAGTTTTAATTGATGAAAACAAGTTGGATGTAATGACTGAGGAGTTGGATTAGGACTAGGAATAGAAATATATCCTTAGTCATGGAAACTCATTGAGTAATTTTGTGCCAGTTAATTTCTCTCAATTCAGCCTTTTAATGTGGTTGTTCTGGGGACAAAATGAAAGGGAAGCGCTTTATAAGCCACCTTGATTTCTTGGAGAAATAGCAGGAGATCTCTTTCTTTCTTTCTTTCTCCTTCCTTCCTTCCTTCCTTCCTTCCTTCCTTCCTTCCTTCCTTCCTTCCTTCCTTCCTGATCCAGTCTTCTCAATCTATTCACTGCAAACTAAAGTTTATCCAGGCCAAAGGGAGGTGACTTGTCTATATTTGCATCATGGGTAAATAATAAATGGTTGAGTATTAGAGGAATTGAGAAACTACATAGGGCATGTAATATCACAGCCTGTCAATAAGAGTTTACGCACTCCATCAGCCCTCTTCACCTCTCCGCAGCCCAGGAAAGGGAAGGTCCAGAAACAATGCCATGGAAAAACAATTTGTAATATTTCATATTAAAAGCTATCCTACAATATTTTTCACTAGATCATCTTTTCTTTTCCTTTCTCCCACACAGTATGATATATAAAGAGAATACACAGCAATAAAAAGCCTCATTAGATGTGAAAATGAAGTGATTCACAAGACCTTTTAAGAAAGAACAGACTTGTGCAGAACCTCATTTCTTTTTCAAACAAAATGTCAGAAACATCTTGAAGAAGTTTCAATTCCCAAAAGACCCCCCCAAAAGAAAGGAAGGAAGGAGGGAAGGAAGGAAAAAGGACAGCATATCCTAAAAGAGATTTCAGCATATGGTGCTGCTGTTGATATTCATTTTTATCAGGTTTTTAAGAAACGGCATTAAAAATATTTGGGAGAGTGAAGTGTGTGAAGTGCAGATATAGTCTATATATGTAGAATGCAATCAGCGTACGGGGGGAGGGAGTGGAATCTGTTTTTTGTCAATATGAACTTTGGGTTAATTGCTTCAGTAGGTGCACCCTAGGAAAAAGAAAGATGACTAGAAATTGAAGCATTTTACTATAAGCTGATACCGGTGGAATTGAGACCTGTGATTTGCCTCCAATATTTGCATTTTTATGCAAAGCTGACAGATGAGAGTTCTGATTTTCTTTGGAGGATAGGACTAATCTTCTTTTCCTTCATGCCATTTCTGTATGAATTCCCCATCTCAAGGCTAACGTGAGACATAAAGACAGTATTTAAATCATAGAAAAGGGATAACCTCTCTCTCTATATCCACAGCTTTTCATCTGAGATAGGTTAAAGGTAATACATATAAATTATACATGAATATTATGAAATGAGCCATAAATGCAGTAAAAATTAAAGGTAGAAAGAATTATAAAAAGAGCTTTATCTCAGGCCAGTTCTAATGGGTGACTACCTACCAAGTACAGAGGGATTCATAAAGGAAACATAATATCTCAAACAGAACAATCTGGCTCTGGCATATTTTGTTAAGGTTTTATTTTTCCCCTTTTATTGATGACATTTTGATGTCAATGCTCATCTATAAGGGGAATTTCAACAAACTGTGAAGAATTCTAGGGTTTTCAGAATTAATCTTATAAGAAGAAGATGTTATGAAAGAAATAAGTCTAGCTGTTACACTAGAGAAGGTAAAATTAGCTGGCTGGAGATAGAATGGAATGACATATGGAGGAAGCAGCATATTGACCCGTTGCTGGTTCTATTTGCTTGCGGTTCGAGTTGATCCATTTTTATTGCTTGGTTCTGATACGGAAAAATTGATAATTGGCAAACTACTAACTTACTTTTATCCCAGATAATTCACATGTAAGCATTCAAGCACATATCATTGGCTGTTTAATATTATCTTCATTCGATTGCAAATATAATTTTATTAGGTCTGAGACCAATTTTACATGCAAAATTGTTCATGACCAAGCCTCAATTCTCTTTTTTTCCACCTCTTTAGATCTGGTAATGCTTTATACACTCAATAATATTGATCTGAAACCCCAATCTTAAAATGCCATGCCATTAGAGATCAATATTCTTTATTCTATCTTGGAAGAACATCAAACACATTTTGTTTCTTTTTTATCTGTCTATAGTATCTTGTCTGGATTGCTGATTATATATTTAACATTCAGTTCTGGCTGCCAGCTGCTTTTTAGTGAATATAGTTAAATGAGTCACAGTATCACACAGTTAGGCCTAGAAGAATCTACATCAGGTGTCAGAACTGATTTATGTTTCTAGAGAACCAGCCAAGGAAAGAAACTAGTGACAATCTTCCATGCATCAAATTACTCTTGGATTATTATCAGCAGTGGGATCTCTGCCATTCCTCTGAAGTTTCCACTATTAGTTAGATCAGAAAGCAAATCCTAGTTCTCATGGCACCTCAGATAACATTGTACATCCTTGTGGATTCTGATGCTAGCTGAACCAAGAGCAAACCAGCTTGCTTATAACTAAAGCTACTACCACATACTATAGATTGGGCATCATGAATAAGAGTATAGCAAAAGATAAATTTCTAATCAGCGCATACCTTAAAAATGTGCATGTTCTCTAGCAACATTTTTCTCTCCCCTAGTTTCTCATGTTTAGAAGATCTTAAGCTGATATTATAGCCTCTCAAGCATCAGTGTTTAGATATCTACAATCCTTCCCAACCGAGTCCCTTTCAGAATGATTCAGCTATGCTGGTTGGATATTTCAGCACCTACAGATTGGTTGGGAAAAGCTGATTATCATCACCTTTCCCTCCAATATTTGCTTTAATTTTAAAACCACATTCCAACAGAACAGAATCCTAGACAGCATCTGTCACAATTAATTGATGATAATATAATTAATGACAATATAATTGATGACAATTAGATACAAGATGTTCAGATACTATACACTAAAATACGATCAGATAGTAACCATGCTGTGAGAAAAAAAAAAGTAGCAACCATGTTGTCAGAAAAATGTGGCCAAAAAGGGCACTGAAGCTGATTATTAATTTGGATTGCATCCCACTGAGACCGAATAGGGATGAATAACCTCTTGATAGCTGGGAGAAGCATCCATTATATCTGGAGTGGCCTAAGAGCTGGCATGATTATGCATGTAGTAAATACTCAGGAATGGGATCACATTTATTAATTTCCTCCTGGTTTTTTTATGCTTTTTTAAATTGACTATCTTAACTACTATTTTTATTTATTTATTTATTTTTACATTTATATACCGCCCCATTCCGAAGACTCGGGGCGGTTTACAACTTATAA
>JANHFL010123996.1:0-11352 GCA_032468155.1 Oxyrhabdium leporinum
ATCTTTCTGGTTAATATTGGGCTGTGTGGTGGATTAAACCCAAAGGAAGGACTTTCAGGCTGGCTGCCAAGACGTACAGCCAGGGGAACAGGCTGCCACATGAAGTGGTGTTTTCTCCTCCAAGGAGAGGCTGATTGATCAACTATTGGAGGTGCTAAGTGAGGGGGCAGGGCGGGTTGGACTAAATGAACTCAAGGATTCCCTTCACCGCTGGGAGTCTGGAGTCCTGATGTTTGCCTCTCTCTCTCTTTCAGCCGAGCCTGCAGATCTATTGAAGGTATTAGATTTCCATAACTTACCCGATGGCATCTCAAAAACGACGGGCTTCTGCACCAGCCGGCGGTCTTCCAAGGGAGCAGATGTGGCCTTTCGCGTGACCAAAGACGCCCAGCTGAGTGCACCAACCAAGCAGCTTTTCCCTGGTAAGAGGACATTTGCGGCTCAGGGTGCAACTGTGAGGGTCCTTGATGCTCTCTGGGCCGGGTTGTTGGCTTGCAGACGTTCATTATTCAACTGGGTGACATCTTCAGCGCTAGCAGCACAACTCCCATTTCCCGGAAAGGATGGCACCTTTTCCCTTTCTGGGATAGCAATAACCATAGCCCTTAGAGTTATATAGCGCTTCACAGTGCTGTCACAGCCCTCTCTAAGCGGTTTACAGAGTCAGTCTCCTGCCCCCCAACAATCTGGGTCCTCCTTTTACCCACCTCGGAAGGAGGGAAGGCTGAGTCAACCTTGAGCCGGTCAGGATCGAACTGCTGGCAGTGGGCAGAGTCAGCCTGCAATACTACGTTCTAACCAGTGCGCCACCAGGGCTCCTAATGCAACATTCAATGAGCTGCAATAATAGCCATAGCCCTTAGACTTATATACCGCTTCACAGTGCTTTCACAGCTCTTTCTAAGCGGTTTACAGAGTCAGCCTCTTGCCCCACAACAATCTTGGTCCTCATTTTACCCACCTCGGAAGGAAGGACGGAAGGCTGAGTCGACCTAGAGCCGGGTGAGATTCGAACTGCCCAATTGCAGTCAGCCGGCAGTCGGCAGAAGGAGCCTGCAGTACCGCACTCTGACCACTGCGCCACCGCGGCTCCTTAGGATGCCCGTGTCCTGCTGACAGCCAGCCTGGGGCACTGGATGGAGCCTGGCGCTTCCGTTCTTTCCTCTCCTACTTTTCCCAGGTGAACTCGGGTCCTGCTTGGCCCCCCCCAGAGGCCCCCCAGCTGGGCTTGTGGCGGGCGAGGCAGATGCTGGCTTCCTGAGCAAAGCTGGGGGCACTGCCACGCTTCTCTTCCGCCGGGGCAGCGCCTTGCTTGGGGTGGATCTTGGGCAAAAGCCTGAGGAATGCGGAGGGAAGCAGCGGGCGGCTTTGATCCGGCGGCCAAGATGCCAGGCATTTTCTCGACATAATCTGAGGCTTGGCCCTGGCCAAGGAAAGGGGGCTGGAAGTGGCGGAGAGGAGCAGAAAGTATTAGTGTGCAAACCTGCTGGGAAGAGGCAGCCTCTTTGCGGTGCTTCCCACTCCTTGTGTTTAATAACACACCTCCTGCAAGTAACTAGACGTTAGTTTAGCTCCAAACAAGCGAAGGAGTGGATGGAAGTAACGACAACAGAGCGTAATTGCAGAGCGTTTCCCTGAAAGCAAAGGCAGATCGGGGGATCTGACAATCCCTGGGCCTTGTGGGGAAGAGGCAGTGACACGTAGCTGCACAGAAGACTCTGCGGCCCAAGCCAAGGCAGGCTGTAGTTGGGGCTAATTAGTAGGCTTGCTTTCCTCAGCTGGTAGTTTGAGGATCTTGGTGTGTCGCTGCTCTGGCCGCTGCCAGCTGTGCAAAGCATCCAGCTGTTTGACCTGGAATGCTACGGCACACACCCTTCATGGGGAGGGGGGGGGAGAGATTGCTCAGAGATCCTAAAGGATCCTAAGTCCACATGGAGTGGTGCTCTGTCTGCGTCTGGGTGGACGTGGAAGTATTTCCCATCAATCCTACCAGCGTCTAGCTATAGCACTTGGACGTACATGTCGCTTCACGGGGCTTTTCCCGTAGGGGACCCCGACCCCTGGTCTGTGGCCTGTTCGGAACAGGGCCCACCGCACACGCCTATGCAGTTCGACGTGTAGGAGAGGTGGGCTGGCCTGCGTGTGCACACATGCGGGCAGATCAACTTGCGTAAGTTCGAGCTGCGCAGGCATCTGTGTGCACACTGCTTGTGCGGCCCGGTTCCCCTCGGACATTTACCCCCCCCCCTCCCCGAGCTAGATCCTAACTAAAATGACTTTAGGAACAGCACCAAGGTCCCTCCCGGCTCTGTTGTGATTGAGTATCTAAAGTCTCAAAGCAGGCCTTCCTCGGTCAGCTGACTTTTTCAACCCAACTCTGCCATTGTGGCTGCAGAGCGAACGTTGGCGGTTCCCTCTGGGAGAGAAACGGATCCCACTCTCTGCCCTGCTCCCTTTTCTGCTTCCAGTGTCTCCATTTCCTGAGGATTTCTCCATCCTGACCACGGTGAAAGCCAAGAAGGGTGGGCAGGCTTTCTTGATCTCCATTTACAATGAGCAAGGCATCCAGCAGGTCGGCGTGGAGCTGGGGCGATCCCCGGTTTTCCTGTATGAGGACCACATGGAGAAGCCAGGGGCCGAGAACTACCCACTCTTCCGCGGCATCAACCTCTCGGATGGCAAGTGAGTGACGTGGAGGAAACGGGGGGCTGAGGGTCAGGTGGGGGGAATTCCAGGTCTTCTTTCTTTGGGTGTTGAATGGGACTCCTTGGGGAGATGATCAGGTCAGGAATGAAGCTTGTTCTGAAGCTCCGGAAACCAGTCTGGAAAAGTGGTCCGATGGGAAAGCCCCCCCCAAGCGGGAAAGAGAAGAGCGGGTCATTAAAACACTGAGTCACAGACAAGCATGCCAAAACCTGAATCCTGGTTAACACCACGTGCGAGGCCCCAGATAAACGATAGCAATAGCCCTTAGACTTCTATACCGCTTCACACTGCTTTACAGCCCTCTCTAAGCAGTTGTACAGAGTCACCATGTTGCCCCCAACAATCTGGGTTCTCAGTTTACCGACCTCGGAAGCAGGGAAGCTCTGAGTCAACCTGGAGCCTGGTGAGATTCAAACTGCCAAATTACAGTCAGCCAGCAGTCGGCAGAAGGAGCCTGCAGTACTGCACTCTGACCACTGCGCCACCGCAGCGCGGTGCAAGTAATATTGTGTCTTGTATGACAGCCTATTTTGCCCAGTGTGGTAAGACAGTGGTTGAGTTCCCATCCTGTGTTGACTCCAAGGTCAAGTTGGAGTCCACAAATTCAAAGTAAGGCACCCCCGCCCCCGCTGCCTCCCTCAGGGCTCTGGCTCCTTCTGTATGTGTGTGAACCCCTCCCGTCAACTTCCGATCTGCATCCAGCTGCAACCATTAGGGGAAGCTTCCTTGTGGGAAGGTGGCCCGGCAGTGGATATAGTGGGTGTGAAGGCTGCTTGGAGGGGCAGGCAGAGGCTGGACTACTCTCACTCTGGGACGATTCAATCTGGGTTTTCCAGTGGCCTCTTGTAGCTCTAGAACAGGGGTATCAAACACGAGGCCTGTCAGGCAGATCTGGCCCACGATGTGGTTGGATCCAGCCCACAGGGCCGGCCTGGAAAATAAGGGGCCGGCCTGCGTCTCTTCCACCCGGTCTACCCAATGCAAAGAGGAAACATCGGGCCAACGTGGCTTTGGTCCGGTCTACCCAATGCGAAGAAGAAACATGCCAGCAGTTTGGGGAGTGGGGCCAATCTGACCACGCCTACCCAGTTGGCCACACCCACCCAGTCGGCCATGCCCCCCTCCCCTCCCGGTCAACCACAACCTTGACGCGGCCCTCAGTGAAATTCAGTTTGACGCCCCTGTGCTAGAAGACTCTGATCTGCCATTCAGGAGATCTGCGTGGGAAAAGGGCCAGGTCTCCCCCTCTCCGAGCCACGGCAGAGGTGAGCCAAGAGGAAGTTGAATTCTGGGCGTGTCCGAAGGTTTTGTTTCTGCCAGATGTGACTGAAAGTGCTGTTGGGACCATCCTTACTCCATTGGCTGCTTGCAAACATTCAGAGCCATCCACAGTCTTGTGTACTTTAGAGTCTTCGGAATGGGGCGGTATATAAATATAAAATATAAATAAATAAATAAATAAAGTTGCTCGAATAATCCAAGCAAAGCAGAGATGCCCAGGCATTCATTCTTGGCCTAGTGGACATGATCTGACTTTTCTTTTTCTTTTTGGCCTTTCCCCTTTTTAGAAATCTTGCTACTTACCACAATAGCTGTTTTTTCATTTTGCATTTTTCCCTGGAAAATACGTCTAGATTTGGCAAAGCAGTTAAGGCCTCTAATTCATGAAATTTAAGAGCAAGGACAGTTACGTATAAAAATGCAAGTGGAATAATTTAATGAGACACAAATCCAGTGATATCCAGTGATAAGGAAGCAGCAGAATTGCAGCGGTGGAATTATAGGAGAAGTCATCCAACAAATAACCTTCGTTAGACTTTTCAAAATACGTCGAAGATAAGCGTGTCTTTTTCCAGCGAAAAACAGAAATTTGTCTTGTGCTGTCTTCGATATCTAATTCCCAGGGCATTTCATGCTCCACAGCTAATGCCTGGAGATGGTTTTTGCTAAGATATTTCCAGCTTTAAAAGAAAGGATCCAGTCAGGGCTGTCCTCAGAAACATTCAGTTGGTGGCTTGAAGGTTCCCGTCTCCCAGGAATGCTGGGAATGTAAACAAGTCTCCATCATCAGGGGACACCAAGAAGGGTGGAGGGCAGAGGAAATGAATGCCTTCTCTTCACCCGTGATGGGGCTCCTGCAGGAATGGACTGAATGTCTGAAACGTCGACATGGTATATGCATTCTGAATTCATGGTATAAATACTCTCCCCACTTGCTCAGAAATTGTTCTCGTTTCTGCTTGTGGCCGCCACTTCCTGGAATACTGTAAAGGAACAACAACTGCATTCCTGTCTCTGTGGCCCTGGTAAGAAGGATGCTCATCCGTCCAAAAGCAGTTTGAACATGGCTTTTCTTTTCATGAGTAGATGCGGTGAGAGAGCAAGCTTCTCTTAATCTCCTCTCCAGTGTACTGAAAGAACGAGGACTCTTCAGTTGAGACCCAAAACTGGGGTTCTTCCATTGCTTTGGCATTCGGCAAGCTTTTTTAATATGAGCCTTTTCATTCTCAGGAAAGAGTCCCCCCATATTTACAGATAAGCAAAACAATCTGTTAAGGCTGGAACAGCACAGGACAAATATGCAAATGCAGAACAGGAGCCCACAATGAGTTTGAAATGAATTGAATTTCCTAACTTGATCGTATCAAATCTGCCTTCCAGAAGTTTTGGAACTGCAATATCCAGAATTCCCAGGGTTGGCCAACACATCTGGAGCTGCCTAATAATCATGGAAAGTTGCCATAAATCAGGAGTGGGCTGCCTGCAGTGGGCCAACCCTCTTTTTATGACCTCACTTTCATCACCGTTCATTTTTGGCACAATAGGTTTTTGCTCCAATGATGTGTTAAACTATTATTTAACCCTTAAACATTCCAAACGCACAATAGGCAGACATTCATGGAGGTGACAAGCTGTTCATTGCAAGTTAAAAAAGAGACATCCACACACGGAAATTCATGTTTATTTTGCAGCTGCTTCACTGGGGAAATTCCTGGAGGAAAGTCTGTAGAGATTCTCGGTCATCCAGCTCACGGTGGTCCCAAAGGAGCTTTTTCAGGAGGCAACTGGACTTTTTTTGTGTTTTGCTTTTTGAAGACATTTTGCTTCTCATCCAAGAAGCTTCTTCAGTTCTGACAGGATACAAAACTCTACAGATTTTTAGCTATACAATTTGGGATGGACACCCTTGGAATGGTGTGGGAGACGGAATGGATTTCCAGAGGAAAAATTGCAGACTGCAGGAACCAGGAGCACCACTCAGGTGACCCTGAGGACACAGATAAACTTCCAGGTGGCCTCAAAGACCCTCTGAAAGGATGCAAAGGACCAGCTGTCTGCAAGGAGTATAAATCCTTCCATTCCCCACCATCCAGTTAGAATTGAAGAGGCTTTCTGGATGAGAAGCGAAACGTCTTCAAAGAAAAAAAAACAAGGAAGTCCAGTTTCCTCCTGAAAAAGCACCTTCCTGGAGGAAAGTGAAAGCTTAGGCTAAAATGAGTGGCATGCCGTCTGATTTATATCAGAGTTTGTTTTCTTGGGGGTTGCATGTGGTGAACGTAGCCAATGCGATTTATTAAACTAGGCTTAGCATTTAGTACGTCTTGAGAACGGAGATAACGCTTGTGGTCCTGCAGTGATACAGGAAGCGTCTGTGTAAAGGTAATGACCAGTCCTGGGAAGAAGCTTTCATGCTTGGCGCTTCTGGAAGCTTCCCTTTGGGCTGAAGTGGGCATGCGAAGCCAGGACATTTGGACCTTCTTTTGACCTTCTGCTGGGCCTCTTCTTCCCCAGGTGGCATCGAGTTGCTTTCAGCGTCCATAAGAAGAATGTCACTCTGATTTTGGACTGTAAAAAAAAAGTCACCAAATTGCTGGACCGAAGTGACCACCCCATCATTGACGTTAATGGCATCATTGTCTTTGGAACAAGGATCTTGGACGAGGAAGTATTTGAGGTAAGAAGGCAAGAGAGATGGAACTGCCAGGATGACAGGCAGGCATCTCGAGCACTGAGCACCGGAGAATTTTGTTTCTTGGGATAAGAAGAACAGGTTCAGGATGAGAGAGAGACAGACAGAGAGAGAGACAGAAAGAGAGAGAGAGAGAGAGAGAGAGAGAGAGAGAGAGAGAGAGAGAGAGAGACAGAGACAGAGACAGAAAGAGAGAGACAGAGACAGAGAGACAGAAAGAGACAGAGGGAGAGAGAGAGAGAGAGAGAGACAGACAGAGAGAGACAGAGACAGAAAGAGAGACAGAGACAGAGAGAGAGAGACAGACAGAGAGAGAGACGGAGAGACAGAGAGACAGGGAGAGAGAGACAGAGACAGAAAGAGAGACAGAGAGGCAGAGAGAGGCAGAGAGAGAGACAGAGAAAGAGAGACAGAGACAGAGAGACAGAGACAGAAAGAGAGACAGACAGAGAGAGAGACAGAGAGAGAAAGAGAGACAGAGAGAGAGACAGAGAGAGAGAGAAAGAGACAGAGAGAGAGAGACAGAGACAGAAAGAGAGAGACAGAAAGAGAGAGGCAGAGAGAGAGACAGAGAGGCAGAGAGAGACAGAGAGAGAGGCAGAGAGAGAGACAGAGAGGCAGAGAGAGACAGAGAGAGAGAGAGAGAGAGAGAGAAGACAAGGGGGAAAAGTTTGCCATGGCCTATTTTAGAAACGAAGTCTTGGAAATAAACCACTATAGAACAGTCTCCATTGCAGAGCTTTGAAAACATAATGGAACTCTCTTGAGAGAGAGAGAGGTAGAAACCTGAAATTAATAAGCCATGGTCAAAGGCTCTCTGTGACCGACTTGGGAGTGGCCCAGAGGGGAGGTCTCCCTTTGTTGATCTCAAGTGAGCTTTAAGCCATCACCGTTATGATTTCTGCTGCCAAGAAGTGAACTGGCTCCTGTCTAGTTTTGGGTTTCCATTATGCCGTTGAGCCCTTGAGTAGCCAGCCTTGGGAGGTCTGAAGCTCCAAGTTCTGGGCTCTTGACAGGCTCACCAATTCTCCTGGCCCACTTTCATCCATCTTCACTTTCCTTTCATTACCTTCTCCATTTCTACCGAAAATAGCAATAGCACTTAGCCTTATATCCCGCTTCGCAGTGCTTTTACAGCCCTCTCTAAGCCGTTTACAGAGTCAGCCTCTTGCCCCCCAACAATCTGGGTCCTCATTTGACCCACCTCGGGAGGAGGGAAGGCTGGTGAGATTCGAACTGCCAAATTGCAGGCAGCTGGCAGTCGGCAGAAGTAGCCTGCAGTACCGCGCTCTAACCACTGCGCCGCCGGGGCTCATATTTAGCTCTATGCTAAAGCCTCCCTTTCCTTTTCCTTCAGGCTTCCTCCCCCTCATCTCGTTTGTTCCCTTTCGGTGCTTTTGAATTTCATTCTGTGGATGGCATGTTTCATTGTGTTTGCGGTCCGGTGTTGGCGTGTGCCGCCTTCTCTGGCCTCTGCCCCCTCTTTGCCACAAGAGAGGAATCGCTTTAGGTTGCTTCTCGTGGATGAAGGAGAAGCTGGGAAGCTTCCGAATTTGGGCAACGTTAAAATGGGGACACTCCATATTCACACGTGCTCTTTGGTTCTTTCTCTGAGACCTACAGTAAGATAAAACGAAGACCCTGGCATCTTGGTCCAGATAATTGTATTGCATTTTTCTCATTTGAAAAAAACAGCAACAACCCCCCACCCACCCCCGCCTGGAAAGAGATTGTAATCATCAAATTGAATCGGAATGATTGCAAGAAGTTTGTCGAAGTATTTTCTTGGTGCAACACTGAGTTATAGACAAGAGTCTGGCCAAAGCTTTACAGCACGGGTTGTGTTTGACCTTGGGGGGGGGGCAGGGTAGGTGTGGCCAGCATGATGTCACTCATGTCAGGCAGGGTGGGGGCCCTGTGGTCTGCCAGCGGAAACGGGCTCCTTCGCTATTTCCAGGGCGGCCCCACAGGCCGGATCCGACCCACGGGCCTCAATTTACAACCATTTGTTTCGTGGCCATTTTGAGTTACAAAATCCTCGAAAAAAAATGAGTTACAATTGGCGGTCTCGCTTAACAACCGTCGCAGCATCCCCAGGGCCACGTGCTTGGCAGCTGGTATGTATTTACGACCGGAGGGGGGCGGGGGCGGGGAGAATTTCACGTGATGGCCATTCATGACCTTCCCAGCCAGCTTCAAACATTGGGGGGAAAGCGGATTTGCTTAATGACCACGCGATTCACTTAACAACCACGGCAAAAAAAAAATCTAAAATCGGGCGTGACTCACAACCACTTTGTTAACAGTGGAAATTCTCCTCTGAATTGTGGTCGCAAGTTGAGGACTACCTGTTGGACCACCAGGCCCAAATCTGATTTGTTGGGCCAGATTTTCCATCGCTAAGTGATGTGGTCATTAAGTGATTCACGCCTGATTGGATTACCTTTCTTGCTGTGGTCGTTAAGCAAATCAATGCGATCATTAGGCTGTTCCTGGCGACCAGGTGATTCAGATGCTGCATCGTAAATCAAGGTCAGTTTCCAAGCACCCAAATTTTAATCAGATAATCACAGGGACACTGCAACGATCATAAATGCCAGGATGTCATTTTTCCCCACACCATCTCAATTTTGAATGGCCCTTAAATGAACGGCCTTAAATTGAGGACTACCTGTATATATACCGTTCTTCTAAGATGTTAAGACTGTTAGGAATTTCAAATGTGGAGGAGTGAGATTTTGGTGCCCTTCAATTTGTTATTCGATCTGCTGTTCTGTGGTTGTTGTTAATTATTATTACTATTATTAATTTTAAAACAAAAAAATTGGCAAAGAACTCGAGGAAAAGAAACCAAAAGATTAATTTAACTTGGATAAAAATGGCATTTGGCTAAGTCTCAGAAGAGGCAATCAATATTTTCTGCTTAGGTTTTACAGCAAGCCGTTTGGCCAACGCAGAGAATGAAAAGCATGGTCTTTCAATCACAGAGTTTCCTCACCTTAAAAAAAAATCCTTCGCGGATATGACTTACTAAGGATCTAAGAAAGAGTTGTCTCCCTGGCTTCTCCTAATGCAGTCTCCACGTCTCATCGTTTTAGGGGAGACTCCAGGGGTCTCTGGAACTGAAAGATGGGGGTTGATTTTGGCCACTAAATAGCACTCTGGTCAAACATTTGATCCCCATCCCAAAACCTTGACTTATTTCTTACAAACTCAGTATCAGCCAGGCGCCTTTTTAATGCATGCTTTTGCTTCAGCCATTTCTTGAAGCCAGAAAACTTTAGGGGGGCTGATGTGAAATCCTTTTTCTCCCAGGAGGGAGAAGCTGAATGGGAAAGAAAGAATGAAGTAGAGTTTTCCATATGCCTGTGAAGAATAACTAGACCAGGGGTTGTCAAACTGGATTTATTCGAGGGCTGGATCAGCATTGTAGTTCAACTCCATGGACTGACGTTGGGGGGGGGAGCAGGGAGAGTGTGGGGGGGGGGAGATGAGACAGATGCCTCCTGCAGCACCTTGCCAACCAAAACGGGGTGCACGGAGGCCCCATGGGCCCCCCACAAGGGCCATTTTTGGTCGGCAGAGTGCTGCTGGAGGCTGGGGAGGCTGAAAATGGGCCTCACGGAGACCTCGCAGGGCTCCCATGCAGCCCATTTTTGGCCAGCAGAATGCTGCTGGAGGCCGGAGAGGCCAAAAACGGGCCGCACAGGGGGCAAAAATGGGCTGCACAGTGGCCAAAAATGGGTCACACGGGGACTGAAAACGGGTCGCACAGGAGCCAAATAAAGGCCGCACGGGGGCCTCTTGGGGCCTCCGCACGGCCCGTTTTTGGCCAGCAGAGGCACCACGGGCTGGTCCTTTGATATTTCCAAGCCAGCCCTACGGGCCGGATTTAAGCATCCTGTGGGCCGAATCCAACCGGCAAGCCTTGAGTTTGACACCCCTGAACTAGATCCTAACTAAAATATCTTTAGGAACAGCTCTTTTGCTTATTTTATATTTTGTGACATCACAGTAATCAGATAGACTTCTTCTGCTCAGAAGGTTCTTTGAGGCTTCTCTCATTGGCTAGGCTGAACGTCTACGTTTCCTCCCCTTCTAGCAATATCTCAGAAGCTGGGTGTGTTTAACCCAGTCAACATACCTAATAATCTTCCGTTCAGAAGTCACAAGGGCAAATTCTGGTCTAATGTTCCTAATTTTATGAAGGAATCGCATTAATTGGCCCCAACACTCTTGGAATTGGAAAGGGAGCTGGGGAGCCCCCTCCTGCATCCATGCTTAGTGCAGGAATCCCAATGAACAGATCCCGTTCTCTCTAGCTCCAGATTGCCAAATAGTTTTAATGCATACTCTGATGGCATTCTAGAAGTTGGCAATGATTGAGGAAAAGGTTCAGTATAGAGCTACTAAGATGATTGAAGGCCTGGAGACTAAAACATATTAAGAACGGTTGGGAGTATTTGGGTATGGCTAGTCTAGAGAAAAGAAATACTGGAGGGAACACGATAGCAGCATTCCAATATTTGAGGGGTTGCCACAAAGAGGAGGGGGGTCAACTTATTATCCAAAGCACCAGAAGAGAGAATAATAAATAACGGATGGAAATTAATCAAGGAAAGAAGCAACCTGGAATTAAGGAGAAACTTCCTAACAGTGAGGACAATTAACCAGTG